>JAASGT010001058.1:0-11894 GCA_023334315.1 Globisporangium alternatum | reverse complement strand
ATGTTCATGGACGCGCCGGCCAATGCGGTGATCGACGGTGTCGACACGGACATTACGGCCACCATCGAGACGACTGGTGCGCAGACCGAGTACGTCTGGGTCTTCCCGTCGTTCAATAAGACGTTGTACTACGACCCGGTGGTCGGCTCGACCGACGTCAGCGCGCAGGTTGCAAGCGACACTGCTACGACCACTACCACTGCTACGACCACTACCACCACTCCGACACCATCGACCACCACGGCCACGACAACCCCGACACCAACGACCACCAAGTCCGCTGCTGTATCAGTGAGCACGACGGCTGGCCTCATCGTCTCAGGGCTCTCTGTCATCGCTGCCTACGCGTTCTACTAACTAGGATGACCTGCACGGTGGCGCCCGCATTTCTCGCAGTAGCGAAATCAGATTCCGATGGCGGGGTCTGCATGTATCTAAAGTTTAACATGATTTAATGGACACTTCTCTTCTCGCACACTACAGAGTACCCACCGGCTATCATCATCAAGTCTTGACTGGCTTTCTTCGTGTCCTCGTACAATTCGAGGTCCATGGAGAAGATCGTGCACCACGTGCTCACGAAAACACAGGTTCGAAATCAACTCACTAGCCTGTGACCTCGCATTTCGACAATTTCGATATCCTTACATTGTATTGCGAAACGAGTCGGACTCGAAGCCACTGTCAACAGCAAACGAACTGGACGCATCGTGCACGTATGGCGCGCATCTCGTACTATGCAGTTGGAACTTTGAAACCTCCATCCATCACCGAGAATCCGCTGAAACATCTCTTCTTCCTGCTGCATCAGCCTCCTCTTGAAAATAGCGACGGGATACAGATGCGCGGCCTACAAAACCTTGATCGCTTCGCTCTCGCTATTTCAGAACGTACCCTGCTACGTCCCAGCCCCAGACGCTCTTCAGTTTCGAATTGGTCCATCCACTCACTCACTGCACGCGCTCACCACTTTCTCTGGTGAGGACAGCAGTCAGTGCTTTCCAAGTGGCATGCGAAGCCCCAAGGTCCACCCTTCAGGGCTCAAAATTGCTTCGCAGAAGCACAATGGGAGCCCGTCGTTCCTTTACAAACTCCAGGTCGCACAGCCGCTGCCGGTGCTCAGTCTGCACCACACCGTCAAGCGACTGGTTCAGCCGCAACGCCAACATTCGCTTGCTGTGCTGGCTCAAGAAGAACTACTCGCTTGTGGACAACCTCCAGCGACTTGGTTCGGCTCTCACGCTCATCGTCGTCGCTACGCCAAGAGACACGGGTCTGGTGCTCGCGATCCCATCCTTGCTCTGCTCGATACTGGGTATCTGCTGCACGTTCGCGACGATGAGCATCGATGTGATGAAGATCCTGTGTCGCCAGTACGAGTTCTGGTTCTTCTCCGTCATGAACATCGTGAGCTGGTCACTGCTGGCGTTCTTCCTGCACGACCTACGCGCACTGAGTCTGCTGGCAGCGTGTCTCGCAGTGGAGCTCGGGATCCTCATGGACGCAAACTTCCGCACGTTCGTCTCGGCCACCAAGAGCACGTACTATCTCGAGATCCCGACGCTGATCCTTTTCGGCGCTGTCGTCTTCCTGTAGATCGCCGACGTCGACCGCTGCAGACTCGAACTCATGCCATTCACCAGAGTCAACATTGCGCTCGTCGACGTGTTCACAAATACGCTCGCGAACGTTCTGGTGTTCGCGATGCGGAGGTGCTACAACTGACGACACCTGCTGCAGAAGGGCAACGCGGGCTGCAAAATCGTCAAGTGCATGCTCCTCCGGTCCAAGCTCGTGCTCCGAGAACGCGTCGACTCGCCTAGCGCCAGCAGCAGCAGCAAGAAGACGCGAAACAGCAAAGTTCGCGGCCTCGTCAAGCTACTGGGCCTCTCATCTTCAAAGCTCGCCATGTTTTCAAACAACAAGCAGCAGATCCACCATCAGCAGCAGATTTCGCTTGTGCCGCTGCAACTGAGCACCATCGACACCCGACGAACGCTCCTGCACTCGTGGCCCATGTGTTCAGCGAAGCTATCGACGCTGTCCCTCGTGGTTCTGTACGCATGTGGGCTTCACGGGTTCGTGTTGTCCGTACTCAGCATTGATCTTGCACCACCAGATGTCGACAATGCTGTCATCACCGACTCAAGTGTTCATCATATCCCACTGGGAGCACTCGTGTTCAGCGTGACGTTCTTCGGCGTCTTTGTGTGCGGCTGACAACGCGATCTGCTACGCTCACTGCTCAAGAACTTTGCATTCCTCTTCCCATCGATCCGGTTCATCGTCGCGTGTTTCTGCCTCGCGGACATGATGCGTTGGGACCGCTGCTACGCGATCCTCGCAGTCTGTCTCTGGTTCCACTGGGTGCTTCTGCTCGACGCGCTCACGCCACCGGTGAAACAACGCCTACTCTTCAAGAAGCGCGTGGCCACGCCTGTGATCGTCAGCATCTGGCTCTGTATCGCCGCCGCCGTGTACGCAGTGGTCGTGCTGGATACCACAAAGTCGAAGCTCCATGATCGAGATCTCTTCCACTAGCACCTCGGCGGCCATCGGCCAATCGCCTGAAACACGCGCAGCCTCTTTCTCAGCCGCATCACCATGATCCTCGTCTGGACTTTTTGGTTGTTTCACGACATTGTCTGCACGCAGAACGACGAGCTGCTCTTCGTGCGCGGGACGCTGGACTACTACTCCCCGTTCGACACGTTCCCAGGCGCGCCCCGTAAGTCTGTCGCTGCTGCTCTTACAGCAAGAGTCATCAAGCCACACAAAAGCAGTAGACGCGCCAGCTACGCCGACTCGATGCTGATCTCGTACTCGTCCGTGTCCAAGCGGCACTCGAGCGGCGGCGCCTTCTGCATGCTCGGGCGGAACCAGTCGTCATTTGCGATCAACAACCTCCGTCGGAAGAACTTGGTGCTTCCGCCTGCTGCTGCCGTTCCACGACTGCCTCGAACTTTGACGAGACAGAAGGCGTGTCTGGACTCTCTCGGAGTCACGGAGAGACGTGTGAGGTCCGCAGTCCACATCAGAAGATCCTCAGTCACCGTGGTGAGCGCTTCACAGCTTCGGGATGCCACCGTTGTGCTTTAGTGGTGGCAGTTGGGCAGCTCGATGGCACTGACAGCATGTTATAATCTATAGACTTTGTCAGAATATCCGGATGAACGATTAATGAAAGTTACTTGTGTGTGTTTCACGTCGAGGCGCTACTGTCGTCGCCACGGAGGTTTTCCACTGTCGCGTCGCTGCGATTCCCACTCGAGCTCTCCGTTTGCTGCATTCTTGTTGGTACCGTTGCTCGCAGGTGTTTTCCGCAGACAACCTGCGCGAGAACGAGCGCCGTTTGAGCTCGCTTACGACCGTGGACAGGGAGCGACCTGGAGCTCGCTGAACGGCGGGAACATCTCCATCGGGTTGTAGTAATCCAGTCCGCCGCGCACGAAGATGAGCTCGTCGTCGTCGCAGTAGCTCACCTCCCACACAAGTCGCGCGCTCCACATGAACACTGTGAACAGCCGATTCAGCAGCAAACTCTTGGTGTGCAACGCAATGTCGTGGCCGTTGAACTTGAACGCCAGCAGTGTGCGCTCCTCAAAGATGTCGACGTGCGCGAAGAAGAAGCTGTAGATGATGAGCGCGACCCCGATGAGGGACAGGAGCACCACTGGCAGCGTGTACACCTTCCGGAGCCGCAGGTTCGCTTTGATCGGAGGCGTGAGCGTGTCGAGCAGCAGCACGAGGTGAAACCAGAGAAACCACGAGAGGGCGCCGAGCGCGCGGTGGTCCCAGTGAAGCATGTCGGCGAGGAAGATCATTGAGAGTCCGAACTGGATTGACGAGAAGAGATAGTCGAAGTTCGTGAAGAGCAACTTGAGCAGGTTGCGCTGGCAGCTCAGGAAGAACGGCAGGCAGCACAGGGCCGTTGTGGTCAACGCCAGCGCGGCCGCGAGCTTCTCTTCAAGCAGAGTCCCATCGTGCTCTTGAGACTTCTTGCGAGTCAGCGTTCTGGTCGTCAATAAGAGCCCCACGACACCGTTCAACAGAACGAAGGCCATCCATCTGCGAGCCACTGGCGCGACGAGCGGCGTGAGTCTGGGCGCCACCGTCCTCCTGACGTCCACGGACTCAAGCTTGAGAGACACCAGCGTGACTTGCTGCTGGCGGCCTGGCTGCTCACAGACGTCCGATGGAAGCGGCACCACGACGTCGGTCGCCCCTCGGATCACCGAATGGCTAAACTGGCGCGCGATCACGGTCTGCGGCTGGGCTGAAGAGACAACCGGGTCCAGGTATGTCATTGGTCGAAGTCGCAGCTTGGAGCGGAAGACTACGCAGCGCACGGTGCGCATGCTGCTCTTGCCCGACTTGAGCACCTTGCGCTTGTTGTATCCCTTGCGCGCGATGAAGACCGCGAGCGTCACGGCCGTGTTCACGAACACATCCACGAGCGTCACCTGGATGTTGGCGACCGGGATGACGCGGTAGTTGGTGTCGTGTGTGTCTAGCAGGCGGAAGAAGCACGCGCTCGCGATGATGATGAGTACGGGCGCGGCCACGAAGCAGCTCTTGAGCGCGCTGACGACGGTGCGGAAGTTGGAGTCGATGAGAATCACGTTCTGCGTACCAAAGTAGCCGCTCAGAAGGCTCACGATGCGCAGGTCCGAATAGAACGTGGCGAGCGTGACCCAATTGATCGTGTTCATGATCGTGAAGAACCAGAACTCATACTGGCGCGTGAGAATGTGGATAATGTCGTTGCTCATCATGAGCATCGAGCACGAGATCGCAGGCACGGCGAGGATCGTCGCCGGGATCGCGAGCGCACAGCCGACCTCGTTGTCGATGAACACGATCACCATCGATAGGAGGCCCGCGAGGCGATACATGGTCCCAAAGCGCGCGTAGTAGTGCCGCATGATCTCGAGAAACCGGTCGTGGCGCTGCGTGGAGAGCAGCTTCGAGATCGCCGTCGCCTCCAGATTGATCAGCGGCAGCGGCTGCGCCACCTCCATCACGTACGTCCACTTCGTCAGCTCCCGCGCGGCTTGCTCTTCAGTCCCAGCCTCGGTCGCTACTGCCATGGCAACTACTGAAGCTACTCTGGTGCTTGCACACAAAGCGTCTCGTTCTCAATAAGAGAGTGAGCGGTGCACGAGAGGTCAGACACCTTACCACCTTTTTATAGGAGCTGATTAAGCTTGTTCTGGCCAATCCACACACGTTTGCCGTCGTGAGTAGCAGTAGTTGGGTTTCCGCTCGACGTGACAGCCCGGGATGAACCTGCCACAAAGGTTTCCAGACTGACCCACTTCATTGACGAGACTTGCGTCAGCTGATCGCATTGAGGATTCGGGATTGGACCTGTTGCTGTTGTTATTCACGCCGCGAGAGCCTCGCTGCTGCTGATGCTACTGCTACTGCTATTGTCGTCTTCCTGTGAGGCAAGAGCTTTGCGGATCTTCGCGATGAATAGCCCGCTTGTATTTCGCGACGGCGTGAAGCGGACTGTGTCCGGCAGTCTCCCTTCCTGTTGCATAGCAAGAGTCAGCATAACCTAATTCATCGAGATTGCCTGCATCAACCAAACTTTATAGGACTGAGTCCAGACTCACCTCACAAGGAATGCCGTGTCGATCAATCGTCTCGAGATTGGCAAGAGGTTCATCCTTCAGGAACGACGCGACGACTTCTTCGTTCTGCTTCATAGAGAGACTGCATGTGCTGTAGATCATCTCACCACCAGCCTTCAGCATCTTGAAGCCATTCCTATAGGCATGACGACTGGTTAGCACAACACGAGCAAGCCAAACACGCCTCTAGTCAGTCAGTCAGACGCACCGAATGAGGTCGTGCTGCAGTTGCAGGATGCGGGCGATCTCACTGTCGTTGAGGTGGTTCTCCACATAATCGCGCCACTTGTCGAGCGAGTTGTTCTTCTGCAGGTGGCGAATCGACCCGTCGTGCGTGCACTCGGCGTCCACGAGCACTTTGTCGTAGAGCTCCTTGTTCACGATCAGCACTTTCTGGCGCTTGCGGTCGCGCGCGCGTGCGCTCTTGTTCTTGCGCTTACGCTGCTGGCCGTGGACGCCGCGCGCGTAGATCTCCTGCGTGTCCAGCACGGTCTCGACGTCCTCGAGCTGCTCGCACTCGGTCTTCGGGCCGATGTTGAACGTCCGGCCGTCGGCGTGGAAGAGCCGGCAGCGCCACGCAGAGCCCTTCTGGACTGCTGATGTCGTTTTCTCACTGCCACTATCAGCAGTAGCGTTAGCAAACGCTGAATCTGTTGATACTGCCTGGATGAGCTTGTACTTGTGCACGAGCTGCTTGCAGGCGCCGATGCGCTGGCGCGAATAGTCGACGCCCGTGACGCTCCCACGTAGACGCAGCAAGTCCGCGATCATCGTGAGCTTCGCCCCCGGCGCGCAGCACAAGTCCAGCACATGCTCGCCTATAATGCAACATATAATAGCGCCATTAGTATCACAGCTCACAGGAATAAGAGAGATATTATAGTATAATAGCGTACCTGGCTGGATGTTGAGCAGCGAGACCGCGTACCCGGACGAGATGTCGATGCCGTAGAGCTCGCCCGTGCGGTACAAGTCAATACGCGCGAGCGGCGTGGTGACAGGCAGCGCGTAGAAGCTCGGCAGCCACGCTACGGGCGCAGGCTTCACGCCCACGATGCCTTCCTTCTCGAGACTCTGCGCCACGAGCGCGACCACATCCATCTCGTCACGCGTCGAGCCGTCCGCACTCTGCTTCATACTGCCGCGCGCCAGTACAAGCGATCCACGCGCACACAGTCAGCCATGCAAATGCGCGCACGATAGACGCGCACAGATATCCACAGCACGTACCGGAAGAAGCGGTGCTCGACCGTCTCGGAACTGCTGCTACCATCGTCACCATTGCCCAGCAGGTCGCGGCGCTTGATCTCGTGCGCCGCGAGGAACGCGAGGAAGCCCGACTGTTCCCAGATCTCCTGCGAGCGCCATGCGCTGCCACTGGTGTTAGCTGGTGCTGCTGCCGTAGAGGTCACATTGGCGGCGGCGGCACCAGGAGCGCGTCCGCTGTCGTTGGAGTCCGCATCATCCGCATTGCGCTCCGCCATCCGTGCCGCAAAAGAGTGCAACTTGGACCACGTCGTTGTGTGCAGGGGCTACTATTGCGAGCAGTAGTACATACCACAAGAAAAAGACCAGTTGTACCGTGTATCACATAAATCATCGCAACAGCATTTGCGCCATCGTTTGTTTCTTTCGCTTTGACTCAGAAAGGACGAGGGCAGTATCCATAAAGATGGGCAGTGGTGAATACTTTTGCCAACTGCGATCCGAGCTATGAACAAGAACACCACCAAACGGAAATCAATGACCTCTCGATCCTTCATTCCGCAAGAGAAGCCGAAGCCAGCAAGCCGAGAAGCCACGACACCAGCGCCACTATGAGCACCGGAGAACAGCCACAGCGGGAGGAGAAGAAGCTCTGGGGCGGGCGCTTCCGCGGCAAGGTGGACCCGGTAATGGACAAGTTCAACGAGTCGCTCTCGGTCGACAAGCGCATGTGGCAGGCGGACCTCGAGGGCTCGCAGGCGTACGCGCAGGCACTCGAGCGCAGCGGCGTGCTCACGGTGCAAGAGGCTAAGGAGATCGTCGACGGCCTCGAGGCCATCAAGGGCGAGTGGAAGCACGCGCAGTTCGTGGTCAAGGAGGGCGACGAGGACATCCACACGGCCAACGAGCGCCGCCTCACCGAACTCATCGGCAGCGTCGGCGGCAAGCTGCACACGGGTCGCAGCCGCAACGACCAGGTGGCCACTGACGTGCGCATCTACATGAAGGGTGTGATCGTGACGATCCAAGAGGCGCTCAAGGAGCTCATCGGCTCGGCGAACCAGCTGGCCGAGGCGCACATCGACCTGCTCATGCCGGGCTTCACGCATCTACAGCCGGCGCAGCCGATCCGCTTCTCGCACTGGGTGCTTTCACATGTCACCGCGCTGCTGCGTGACGCTGAGCGCCTCACGGACTTGACCAAGCGCGTCGACGTGCTGCCGCTCGGAAGCGGAGCGCTTGCCGGTACGTCTTGTGCGCTCTTGTTGCTGTTGGTTTATCGCTTTGCTGACTCTTCTCTTACTTCGATTGAATCCCTATTACTACAGGCAACTCGTTCGGTCTGGATCGCGAAGCGCTCGCCAAGTCGCTGGGCTTTAGCAAGATCACGCCCAACAGCCTCGACGGCGTCTCGGACCGCGACTTCATCGCCGAGTTCCTCTTCTGGGCGTCAATGCTCATGGTGCACTTCTCGCAGCTCTCGGAGGACCTCATCATCTACAATACACTGGTATGCATGATGATGACGATGATGATACCTGTCTTACTGTAGTCTATGGCTAACCATTCGCTTGTGTGCTGCACAGAAATTCGTGACCATGGCGGACGCCTACAGCACGGGCAGCAGCCTCATGCCGCAGAAGAAGAACCCAGACGCGCTCGAGCTGCTGCGCGGCAAGACGGGCACGGTCATCGGGCGCCTCAACGGCTTCATGATCACGCTCAAGGGCCTCCCGCGCTCGTACAACAAGGACCTGCAGGAGGACAAGACGGCGCTCTTCGACGTGATCGACACGATCCAGGACTGCGTGCAGATCGCCACGGGCGTGCTGGCCACGATGACCCCGCACGGCGACAAAATGCGCTCGTTCCTCGTGACCGAGATGCTCGCGACCGACTTGGCCGAGTACCTCGTGCGCAAGGGTGTGCCGTTCCGCGAGACGCACCACGTGGCCGGCGCCGCCGTGCGCCTCGCCGAGGACAAGCGCAAGTCGCTCAACGAACTCACCTTTGAGGAGCTCTCGTCGCTGCACGACAAGTTCGAGCTCGACGTGCTCGAGGTCTGGAACTTTGACGTGAGCGTCGAGCGCAAGAACGTGACCGGCGGCACGAGCAAGAGCGCGGTCGAGAAGCAGATCACCGACGTCAAGACGTGGCTCAGCGGCGCATCGGCCTGAGTCAGACTGTCTACCTTCAAGTGAGTCATTCGTTCGCGCTTGCTTTATTCTCGACCACGCAGCTAGTCTAGACACCATTTACTGCATTTTCAGAACGAAAAACCAAAAGAAATACACACAAAACTATTATTTGTCGACCAACAAGACACATCGCGAGACCTCTGGTATCATTTCAGTCAGTCCTAGGACGGTAGCTTGCGGCAGGTTCGCTAAGACATCTCTGTCCTGCAGGCGTTGCTTGGAGCCTCTCGCTCTTTCCCAGCATCTAGCGCTTGATTGGTATCTGCCTCCGTTTCGGTCATCGAGGCTTTGCATAACCTGCCAGCAGAAGCGCGACGAGATCCAGAGGTGGATGTAAATCCCTAGAACATCCCGACTGCGGCAAAGATAGCATGACGAACACACAACAACAGACGACGCACGGACCGGTCGACGCTGCC
Source organism: Globisporangium alternatum (assembly GCA_023334315.1). Classification (NCBI taxonomy): domain Eukaryota; phylum Oomycota; class Peronosporomycetes; order Pythiales; family Pythiaceae; genus Globisporangium; species Globisporangium alternatum. The sequence continues at coordinate 2,432 of JAASGT010001058.1, read as the reverse complement.
CCACACGCCGAGAAAATGGCTCGACACGATGTCTGCAACGCGAATCGATCAACCGTCACCTGTAAGTATGTGTTGAAGAGAGATACTGTAGTAGTAGCCTCACTCTGGACAGAAAAGTGGGGCAAAAGAGCTTTGGTATTGAGTTACACGCACGCTGCGTCCGGAGCGACGAGCTCTTTCTAGCTGCTGGTCCAAACCTGACGCAGTCGCTGGGATTCCAATACAAGGAACTGGCGAGGCATGCTGCTCATAAGGCGCGTTGATAGGCTTGCGCTTAGAAGCCACTATAGTACAGAAAACAAAGAAATGTACGAGTTAGTTAGCGAGCACGAGGCGCAATGCGTGACCCACCAAAGCACTACGTACGCCTTCTTTCGTCGCAGGATGAAATCGATCATGGAGCCGATCTCACGGTTGGCGTGGCGAATCGTCTGCTCCTCGACTTTTCGCTTTCGCTTCTGCCACTTCTTCTCGTGGAAGCGCTTGAGCGCCAGCGTGCGCATAATGCCGTCCTCGTTCATGACGCCATGCAGGCGGCTGGCTACGCGCTCCGGGTCGTGGCCCTCACGCACCTGGATGTACAGCGAGCGCGTCGTGATCGTCGTGTTGGCGTTCGCGGTGGCAGCGCGCGGCGCCGCGAGCGAGCGTCCGGCGGATCGCACCAGAGCCAGCATCTCTCAGTCGTTCTCGGAATGGAGCCGCTCGTCGAGTGGTCCCAAATGGATTTGTGTGGTCACATTAGACTTGTCCTACATCAACAATAGCGTCTATTCTTATCAAAAACACATGTAGGACAAAATAGGATTTCAAATTTCTTGTCCTAATTCATTTATCTGCCCTATTTTTAATTTTTAATTATATATTTTTTAATTTAAAAAATCACTTTTTTAATTTTTTGTATTTTTTTGTACTATTGTTTAATCATCCATAATTTTTGTCAACAATCTATGGTATTTTTTCGTATTATATAATCATCCATAATCCGAATCTTTCACGAGTACAGTGCTCACTAAACTCAGTAAGCGCGTATTTTTTCGTATTTTTTAATCAATCCGTTACGACCATCATTCCGTCTTTTTAGAAAAAAGTATATTTTTAGAAAACAAAATAGTTTTTAAAATGAAAATCAGAAAGTCATTCTTTTGTTTTACAATCATTCTTGAACTCGATTGTGACTCGTTGCAAGCCGTACGAGTCGCCGCGGAGCCGATGGTGCACCTCTGTGCTCGTCTGGCTGCGCTGGCCGCAGCCACTGCCGCCAAAGTTGCCGCCGCTCGTGACCGTGCTGCTGCCCAGCGCGCAACCTTTGCTTGATCTTGAGCCTTCGTCTCAAACATCGGGGCTGTCGGTCTGGTTCGGTGGTCAGCAATCTGGTCTTGTAGATGCAGCAACCAATGGCATCGAAGGCGATCCTTGATGGGCTTGATCCAGACAGCGTCGACAGGCTAGCAAAGCCACACCAGCCCGGGAGGCACCTTCACTAGAACGATGTTCAGTGACCTTGCGTAAATCGTTGCCTCTTTCACCCAGTGGCCGCTGAAGTCATCGAGAAGGAGCATTACGGGGTTGCTGAACACGCTGCGTTGCTCCAAATGAAAGCGCAGGAACTTTACAGTCAACGCGCCTGCTCACCAAGCGTTCTGGTTTCGGTGGACTTGAATGTCGATTTCGTCTTATAGAGGCTCGATCTCGGTCCATAGGCGCCGCCCAAAGCCATGCCGCACGCGCTTGTTCTCCGCTTCGACTGCGACGATCTTGGACGGCGCGGTCTTCATCACCAGGAACAGCGGGTACTTCAAACCGTGGGAGTCACCAAGCATCATCGCTGTCATGCGTTCCTTCTCCTTCTTGCCGCACTTCACCCAGACCGTCTTGCTATCTGTCTTCGTGATCGTTGTGCGAGGCAGGAGCTCAAAGAACGCAGCCGTCTGGTCGGTGTTGTTGATGGTCTTGATGCCCTCGACGTCTGCTCTTCTTGCCACTTCATGTGCGAATACAGTTGCTTGCTCCAACGCATCAGTTGGGACCGTCTATCCGGTGTGCGTCTTCACACGGAGCGAGAAGCGGTGGCGCTTCATGAAGCCGCTCTGTCACTGCCACGTTGCGGAAAAGACGCCAAGCGGAATCTTCAGTCGCTCGGTTTCCTTCAATGCGCGGATCTTGAGCATTGCATATGACACGGGGACGCCGTCGCGGTGGAAGTGTAAGAGGGCGCTGTACAACGACAGTCCCTCAAACACGGCTTGCACGCTTGTGCGTAGTGAGGAAGCGTCCCGACTTGGAGGGAAGAAGACTTGAGTTCTTGAACGCAAATTTGCAACTGAATTGAAATACTGTTATGGTTCCTGTCGCTACTCCTACTTAGCCTCAAGGGCTCCTAGAGGTTTTATGAATAAAACCTTGCTCCTACATATAAAACCTACAATGCTGAT
>JAASGT010001057.1:0-11899 GCA_023334315.1 Globisporangium alternatum | reverse complement strand
GGGAGGTGATATTCAGACACTGTATACGTAGTCGTCCGAATTCTGCCTCCCCGTCAGCACAACAAGCGGTGACTTGCCACGGGCGCTAAAAGCGGCCCAGACCATGACGGACCCGCCGCCAGCTTGACGTCGCTTCGTCTGGCGGACGGACTAGCGCAGGTCGCGCCAGTAGTACTGGAAGCCGTCGGGTCCGTCAAGATTCCATTTTTGCTCGTCCGAGAAAATGATGGAGTCCCAGACGGACCCGGCATCCGCCCGCAGCAGCATGTTCTTGGTCCAGGTCTTGCGCGCGACCATGTCCGCGGCCGTGAGCGGCAACGTGTTCTCCATCTTGGAGTACACGAGCCAGTCGACCTCGGCCAGGATACGCTGCACAGTGCGGACGGATACCGGCAGGCTTAGCTCGGCCTTGAGCTGGGCGGAGGACAGGTTCCCCTGCACCGCGGTGCGCATGACGAGTCGAACGTGGCGCTTCGAGAGGAGCGGAGCGGGTCCTCGGCGATTTGGTTGTGGAGGCGAGGCAGGGGAGACTACTCGGCGGATGGTGTCGAGGCTCCGCGAGGTAATCGTCTTGATGGCGCGCAAGCTCAGGCCGGCCTCGCGAAGCCCCTCAATCTTTCCCCGTTCGTGCTCGGTAAGTTGTGGCTTTTTCTTGCCCTTCCCGTCGCTTTTCGCTGTCGGTATCGTGTTGCCAAATGACACATGCCACTGATATCTGTCCAATGATACAATTATACTTTTACACTTGAAATTTGTATGGTCAAGGTGTACAATTTAATGTGTCGCGGTGGCCAAAACAGAAATTTGTATGTGAGGTCTCCTGCGTTTTGCGAAATTGCGGTTGTTAGCACACATAGGATGTTTCTACCAGTGAAATACACCACATATCTAAACAGCATCCGCAAATTCGTAAAATTGACCAAGTAGTGAATAAAAACGTGGGTGTACGATATTACCTGTCGCGGAGTGTATATCAAATGTAGCGTTTATACTGGCATCGCCAGCCACATTGTCGAAAATGTCGAAAGTTAAAGTTGAATTCTCTGCACGTGAGTTAGGCAGCGTGCTCCCAATGACTGGCATCCTCGAAACAGAGGCGCATTGCTCAGTCAATCAGTCCGCTGTGGGGAACGACCGCATAGAGCAAACCACCCAGTCTCTCTATATATATGCGAGCTTCTCATTGTCAACCCTTCCTCCGTTTCGGCCTTGATGCCCCTCCAGTGAGGCTTTGGGCGAACGAACCTCAGGCATCGGTCAGCAAACACGAGCGATACAATGGCCGAGAGCTCTGCTTCTCAGGCTCTCCCCAATGTAGCACGAGATCGCCCCCATCTCTTCAAGCGGATGGCCCCGGAGTTCGACGCGCTCGTCAAGTCGGGGAGCAACGACGCGCGGCGCCACTCGGACGAGGCGGTCACGAAGCTACAGTCCATGGAGGCGATCGCCAAAGTGCTCATGACGAAGGAGCCGCCCCGGAGCCATCTGAACAACCTGCACCACCTCGCGGTGCTCCAGAAGCATATCTTCCTACGCAGTCGCGGCTCCACAGGCTCTATCGTGCAGCTCACGGCGAGCACGATGGCCCCACCGGGAGCGAGTGCAACCGACAATGACGACCAGCGCTACGAGGAGATGATGAAGCGCTTCCAGATCCGACGGCTGCAGCCTACAGCACCTGATAGCGAGGGAGAAGAGCTCGCACAAGCAGGCTTCCGACGAGGATCGGGATCCGCAATCTACCAGCCGCGCCAGAGTGGGGACTTGGCCCAGAACGCGCCCTTCGAGCCCCGTGGGTCGCTACCCGAGTTCTCGGCGCGATCGTTACCCCACTCGCCGTCCAAGTATGAGCACATGAAAGGCTCACTCTTGGACACGCGCGCAACGGTTATCGACATGAGCAGCGCGACTAAAGGTGGCGCGCAGCCGGGGGTAGCCACGGGTGAAGAAGATATCTTCACGATGAGCAAGCTCGAGAAGCTCTACAACGAGGGCACGTCGATACACTGGGGCTTCATCGCGTGGAAGCGCACGTCTGTGCACAAGTGGAGCCGACTGCTGCGCCGGCTGAAGATGCCCATGTCGCCGTTCTCCATGATCTTCCGGCTGCGCATGGCCGTGTTTGGCGCCATACTCTTCGCGTACGTTGTCTCGTTTCCCGTGAACCTCGCGTTTCCGGAAAACGAACTGATGTGGACGCGCGACGTCGACTACCTCGTCGAACTCGTCTTCCTCGCAGATTTCCTGCTCATGTTCAACACGTCTTTTCTCAACAGCCGCAACGAGCTCGTGACCTCGCGCCGGGAAATCACGGTCCACTACCTCAAAGGCTGGGGGATCCCAGATCTGCTCTCGTCCATCCCAGTGCACTTCATGCAGAAGCTCATTGTCAAGGAGCAACTCGAGTGGTCAAGCGGGAGCATCGTGGTCTTCGACGTTGTGCTGCGCTCGACACGACTCGTGCACTTGCTCAGCGTGCTACGGTTTCTCTGGGACGCGCGGCCAAACCGCACGGGAAAGAGCTTCTGGGACTGGCTGCTCTACTCACGGTACTCGCACTTACTCCGCATCGGCGCCATCGTTGGTTTCATCGTGCTCATCGCGCACTACATGGCGTGCATCTGGAAGACGCTCGCACCCAGCAGCCTGGACCTTGAGCACGAGGCCGCGCACGAGATCTACACCACAAGCTTCTACGATGCGCTCCAGCTGCTCCAGGGCCAGGGCGTGACCACGAAGACGCTCGCTCAGAACGCGTTCGCGTCCTTCGCCATCCTCGTGGGCTCGATCGTGCTCGCGATCATCTTTGGCCACGTGGCCGTGCTCGTCTCGAACTTCAACGCCAACTCGACCAACTACCAGCGCAAGATGGAGTCGGTCTTTGCGATCATGACCAAGATGGAGCTGCCCGCGCCACTGCGAGAGCGCATCCATCAGTACTACGAGCACCTGTGGCGCGAATACGAGTCTCTCGACGGCGAGATTGGCCGGTTCTCGAAAGACCTGTCGCACACACTGGAGCTCGAGGTCGTGTTGTACAAGTACATGGAGCTCATCATGCACATCCCGTTCTGGAAAGACTGCACCCCTGACTTCCAGAAACAGCTCATTCTCAACCTGCACGTGCGCGTGTACATGCCCGACGACTTTGTGTTCCGCCGTGGGGAAGTCGGCGACGAGCTCTATATGATCAACCACGGGAGCTGCGAGCTCGCGCTGGGGCCCGACAGTCTCGAGCGCGCGACTGCGCCATTGGGCAAGAAGAAGAAGAACCGCAGATTCTCCGACTTTGTCGACTTCATGGGCACGCCGCTGCACTCGACGTCCACCAACGACGATGACGACGATGACGAGTCGGACAGCGACAGCGGCGACAACGACGAAAAGCACCGCAAGAACCACACCAAGCGGTCGATCTACCGCACCGAGAACTTTGACGACGACAATGACGACGCCAACCCATTGCGCAGCGTGCGAGCCTCCAAGTTCAACAAGAAGCTCTCGCGCGGCCAGGCGTTCGGAGAAATGGCGCTACTGACCAACTACCAGCGCACGTCGAACGTCCGCGCGATCACGTACGTCGAGATGTGCGTGTTGAACCGTGCAGACTTTCACCGAATTCTCGCGCGCTACCCGGCGGACCGCAAGCAAGTGACACTACACATTCTGACGAATTTCATGGAGAAGAACGAGAACAACCAGGTATTCTGTCCGCTCAAGGAGACCGTGCACGCCGTGTTCACTGACGACGTCAAAGACAAGGACCGAGCCAAGAGCGTGGCGATCACGGTCAAGTTCGCCGCCGAGATGATCGCGCGCATCATCAACCCGGACTTGGAGGACGACTCGATCAAGTTCGGCATCGGCGCCAAGCTCAAGCAGCAGCTCGTCGAGTACCGCAATAGTTGGGCCTCCAAGACAAAAGAAGCCCAGACGCGTGGAAGTGTTCCAGTGTTGCCACCGGTCGCAGAGTCCCGTCGTCCCGCTGTCAGTGACTCAGACATCGCTCCCCAGACTAGGAAGAGTGGTGGTAGCACTGCTACTGCTACTGTGAGCAGTTGTAGTGGTACTAGCGCGCAGGTCGTCTCGCCGGCGCTGCTCGCGCGCATCGAGTCGATCGAGAAGACCCAGGCGCAGGTGCTACACTGTCTGAGTGAGATGCACGGCGTGATCTCCGAAATGGAGCGCGAGCGGCTTGCGAGCCTCAACGCCCTGACACGGCACTGCTAGCGAGAGAGATCCTCAACCTCCTCAACCACGAATAACCGCCGCATAAGGGTGATTTTTGTGCTTGCGTAGCATTGGAGAAAAATCTGTTTTGCTGTGGGCTTTTCACCAAGCAGAGCACGCAGTTGATCGAGTGGCTAGAGCTCCAGTGCCAGTTCAAATCGCCGCCACGTCTGAGCTGTAGGCATAGTTCTCTTGAAGTCGAGAAGCAACAGAGCCTTAACCCTCCACGCCGCACCCTTGACAGGAGGCGCTGCTAATGAAACGTTCAGCATCCCCAAAAGCATCTTTGAGCAAAGAACCTACTCTGACCACCTACAGTAGCCACCTAGCAAATCTGTATATATAGCTCCTCACTCTCTTGCGCTCAGATTGAGTGCAGCACTTCCGACTTGATCCTCTACACGGCTAATAAGTGCGCGCAGTTTGAATCGTGTGGGGCATGTGAGCTCGTTATCACTATGAGCGCGTTACGCAGAGGAGCTGCGGCCGCTACGACAAGTCCAGCACTCTCGCAGTCGGCTCCACCGGGGCCCAGACCGCGATTCCAGACGCCTGAAGGCGAGGACACCGAGCTCCGACCGCGTACGTGTCCGATCCTGACGTCGCAGTTTCACTGGAACCTGAACACGCACGCTGTCGAGTCTCTCGCTGAGGACGAACTGGCGCAAGTGTATCGCCTCTTCCGGTTCTACGACTCGTCGACCGTGGGGGACTCGCTGCCGTCGATCAACTGCCGTCGCTTCCTGCAATTGCTGAGAGATGGAGGACTTCTTTGTCCAAGCCCCACAGGGTTGCCAAACAGGAATCTGGTTACTGCTACTGACGAGCTTGGCAGCGTGCGGCTCGAAGTCGCGGCTGTCGAGAAGATCTTTGCCGAGGCCGTCATGGGCAAGCTGCGCACGTACTTTGACGCCGACGGGCAGCCCGTGCTCACTTTCCACCTGTTCTGCGGCGCGCTCATGAACTGCGCGATGGCGATCTTCCCGGTTCATAAGTCGCAGCCTGTAATCGCGATGATGCAGTTGCTAGAGAAGCTGCTCACTGCAGTGGACCACTACGCGGACGAGCGCCAGCGTGAGCCACGAAGAAGCAAATCCTTACTGCAGCACTTTCCGAGAGGAGGACCGAGCGCTCTGTGGTCACCAGACGAAGCCCACGGCGCGGTGGCATGTATGCCTTCGAGTATGGCGAGTGGCGAGAGTGAGTATGGTCGAGATGTGGACTTTCGGGCTCTCAAGCCCTTCCAGCAGGTGCTGGCGTCGTTCTCAGCCGACGTGGTGATCGATTCCAGAGCGAGGGAGCGGTCACAGCAGCAGTACACGATCCCAGCAGACCTCGCAACGCACTTTTCACCAGAGAACCTGCGTTTGGTGGTCGAGCGCTTTCAGCTCTTCGATGTGTTCGATCGAGGCACGCTGCCTCGACAGGAGATCCTCCCACTGCTGACTGGACTCGTTAAGAAGCTCGAGATCACCGACATGTACGAAGTACTCACACTGCTGCTCACGGGTGAGCACGTCTCTCGCTATGGAAAAGCCTCGGTGCTACCAAGCGAGCCCAGCCACGCGGCGCTGACAGCCGAAATCTCGTTAACCGATGTCCTGAAAGCGATTCACACCTGTCGACGGTCCCGAAAAGCGTCATCGTACGGCAACAGCGGCGGTTCGCATAATGTTTCAGCGAGGAGACCCACCAAGCCACCACTGTCAAGCGCTGAGCTCAGTAGTGGTACCGACGCTCAGAATCCTTTAGCGGCAGCCATCGAGTCGAATTGTGAAGACGATGGAGAACTCGGCAATCTGGAAGGCGGAGAACTAGGTGGCAAGCGAGCCAACAAAAAGTCGCTGCGAAGGAGCAAGGCGAGCGGGTTGTTCTCGCAGGCACCGCTGACATCGTCAAAGCTTATCAATGCCTCGAAGAACACGGTCGACAAGAAGCCATCGGGGGCGAAGAAATCCTCGACCGAGTCTCGACACAAACAGTCGCTTCTCTCCAAAGATCAAGCAAATGACGGTGGTGCGAGAGCCTCAAGTATCACCCGGCGAGCATCCAGGAGGAGCAAGATGACAACATTCGTTGACGGCACGAGCGAAAATGTTGACGCGGAGTCCACGGACAGCGGTGAGAACAGCATCATCACAATCGCTGAGGTGCGATCGACTGAAGGCAGCAGCCGGGACACGGATGAGCTTGGATGTCTGCGATCCGAGCCAATAGATCAACAAGATTCATTCAAGAACCAGCTATCGGCTGCATCAGCGTCGCACTCGGCAGCATTTCCAGAGAAACCTGGGAGTATTGTGATTCCTGTGAGTCGAAGTGAACCGACGGCATCACCAGTCGCTAGTGTCAAAGCCAAGAACAGATCAGAAGCACGCACTCAAGTGATTCGAGTGTTCCTGCTCCTTGGTGGTGACCACGACGGCGCGATCTGCTCCACAATCAAGCTGACGCTCCCCCAGCGCCATGTCGAGGAAGCAACATATATTTTCTATCAGAGTGCACCCCACGAGGCCCTCGAGCGGTCCCCAGTGCTACCTGTACAGCCCGATGCTGAAAGCGCGCTGCTGATGCTGAGAAAGCGCGTCCAGCAGCGACTGAGCGAAGGATTCGTGCTGCATCCACTCGACCAGCTCACTCATGTGGACGCCATGCTCAATCGGATTCGCCAGAGCAACCCTCACTATCAGAGCCCGCTGCGAGTTCATCATCACGACTTCTCGACCAACGCGTCACGAGTCAACCTTCCAGCTTTTTCAGCTACATCGCCTAACAAAGTCGGCCAGCGTATGAGCGAGCATCACTCACTGGACTACGCGGCGACTTGCGATCGCCAGACCTCGGCCTCGAATCTTCTTGTAAAGCTAAGGGACTCGTTGACTACTAGCGAGAGTCTGAAAGCGAGGAACCGTGGCTTGCGGAGCAGAGGCGAGGTGTCCACTTCCCACTTTAGAGACCAGAAGCTGCTGCCAGAGTCGCATTACTCCACGTTCTCAGGGGCAACGGAAGACGGTGACTTGAGCTGGATCAACGCACTGACTGAGGCAAACCGACGTCGGGAGCGACAGCTTCGATCTGCTGCATCGACGCCTGCTCTGTTCAGTAGCAGTTCGCAGCACGAGCTCTCCCAGCAGCAGAAAGGGACCAAGCTCCAGACGCCACACCAAGGCGTACAGCTCCAACCGATCCACCATGGAAGGTGAACACTACTCTAACGCTGCGAATTCGACAAATGCAAAATCATCGTACCATGACGGAACCCCATCAGCTCCACACGCTTCACCCTCGTCAACTCAACAGCTTCTGATGGCAGCCCACGATACAAATGGCAAAGACCGGTCGCAAGTCGCAGAAGAACGCCTCGAGCGCATGAAGTAATCGCTAGAAGCCCTGACGAAGATGGTGAGCGAGATGCGATCGACCATTAATCGAGTGGCTCGCAAATCGGCAACCGAGCACTGCTCGTGCTCAAGAAGGCGCTCCTCGATTGACCGGCGAGTGTCTTCATTTGAGCAGCGCTCTTCGATCGAGTCGTTTTGTCACAATTCACGCATGCTCAAGACGGACTCGACCATCTCGTTGGCTATAAGCACTGACGCAAACGAGCATCAGCAGAGTCGCCATTCTGAGAGTGCCGACAGTGTGGCGCAGCTCTTGCGGCAGCAACAAAGTGTCCGCAAGCTCTGGTCGCCGACCGAGCTGTGAATGACCCCCTACTGTAAATACTCCGAGCCAAGCAATCGTTGCAAATGTTTCGCCCACTCCCGTTCAGCGCCATCCACCGCTCAAGTCGTGCCTGAGCACAGTCTCCAGCAGTACTCTTCCAGCTCGTAAACGCTCTGTCGCGTCTCCGACTCAGTTCGCCGATCAACTCTTCCAAGTTCGACCTCGCCCCCTATTCATCAGGTATTCGACAGAATCCGGAGAGTCGCCGTATCCCTGAACGGTTCAGCGACCTCTAAGTAGCAGTGTTTTCTTCTATTTGTGAGATTCGACATGAGACGAAATGCAACAGGCTGACCAACTACAATTGCTATAATCCATACCTCTCACCTTTGTATCGCAACTTCACCGCATGCATATTTGATAGCGTGTTAGCCGAGTATCGTCGAAAGTGGCAAATCTCACCATGATGAAGTCTTATATGCTTACAAGTCAATCTATTCTCCAGCGATATGCGTAGGGCTCACCACAGCAAGGCCTCAGACACTAGTCGCACAAGTGCTGGAGCGTTGTCTTCAATTCTGCGGCTTCATCTGGTTCCGAATCTGCGTTGAAGACAAGTCGCTTCGAAACGCAGACTCGTCGAGCGGGATGAACAAGTCCTGGAACACTGCCGGGATGCAGCTTTCCAGTACCTCCTCGGCGCTGATGTACCGATTCTCAACTTTGTCGTCGAAACGGCCAGCCACGACAAAAAAACAGTCATTGCGCGCAATCTGCTGCAGCGTCAGCACCATCTTGTGCTCATCGTTGCCGTAGTATTTCTTGTCGACGATCCGCACGACTGTGTCAGCTCCGATCACGAACGCACATCCTTTTAGCAACGACGCTTTCTGGCTAAACAAGGTGGCATTCGTCACGAGCACTGGCCACAGTCCCAAGCTACTTCCCGTTGGTAGACCAGTCGCTCCTGTGAACTGCCCCACTCGTTGCATCACTGTCGACGACGTAATCACACCTTTATCTGCATTCGAGACCGCGATCTCAAATACGATTGGAATCTCAGCGTCACCGGAGCGCTGTTTGACGAGCTGCTGAGCGGCACGAACCAGATCGACATGGCCTTGATGGAGAGGATTGAACGAGCCGGAGAGAATGACGCCGCGAAAGTCGAGGTTCTTGATCGCGACAGCCGGGAGGTCTTTCTCAACGAGACTGGTTCCCGGGAGGAATGTGATGCTGGTTAGCTGATCGCAAGAGCCCGCACAGATTTCCTGCAGTGGGTCGAACGACGACAAGCTTGCGCCATCCTCAGCCTGGATCAACTCCGTAAGCTTGTCGTCGTCGTGTTGCTCCGAGAGCAACGCTTTGTGCAGAGCTTGGGTTGCAACTGGGTCGGTGTCAGTCGCCTTGGCGAGCAGATACACAAGCCAGTGGCTCACAATGTGGTCTTCCTCTGAGCATAACACAATTGGCAGTGTCAGCACACAGCAGATACCACGAACACTATCAATCCACAAGCAAAAAGAGCGGTGCTTTACTCACCATTGCGAGTGCGCTTGAGCTTTTTGCTCAGGTTCAGATGATACGTCTCGCACTGCTGGCGCAAGAATGGCGCACTTCCTTCGCTGTGATCAGCCTTAGCAAAGCCGGCTTTGCAGATCGATAGAAAGCACTGGTGCGGTCCTTTCTTCTCGTAGTTGGTCGCAAGCGCAGCGGTGCACGCCACGCCCACACTCATCCGGAAGCGGTCGAGCGTGGCTGACAGTGTGTGAGCGCGTCGTGCGTCGTCTTCTTCGCTCTCGTGGCGTAGACAGTCCTGCGCCTGCTTCCACGCAGCGCTCGCCATGCGCTCCGCCGTCTCCTGCGAGCAGAACTGCGCGAGCTTGGCGCGAGGCACGTGGTCTACATACAAGAACAGCCAGCACACGTGCATATAAACGGCTCGTTAGTCTAGCAACAACAGCAACCACATAAGTGCAGTCATGCGCAAGCGCACCTGCAGCCGGGTCGCGAGGCTCTTGTAAAAAATTCTGCAGGCTCGCACGCGCGTACGGGACCGAGAACTGGAGCATCGTGGAGGAGCTGCCCGGGCGAAAGAGCAGCTCAGCCGCGGAGGAGCCACCGCCAGTCGCGGCCACGACCACCTTCGCGTGCGGCTCGCGCGCGTAGAGCGCCGTCAGTACGCGCTCGGCGAGCGCTCTCGTCGTCGTTGCCATTGTCAGCTTGCTCACACGCGCTTATCTGTGGGTTGAGGAAAATGCGTTTGGCTCGGAATTCCCTGTTTGAAGTAATGACCAGCTTGTTTCGCCTCCTTTGACCGGGATCTCTATTTGAAATGCCAAAATGTAATTATCAAGTACACTTTGTTTGTTTTTGTAGATTGAAATTACTTGGTTGAAGTTTACCGGTATTGATACCGGTGCTAAAACACTTACTCTCACAGGGGCTTAGTTCAGCGCGTGAAGTAACCCTTCTAGAAGTGTCGCCTGAGTTACTTCTTGCTACAAAAGTAACGCGTGCTTCAAGGGCGGGGTTGCCTTTTTGGCATAACGAAGCTTTGGCTGCGGGGGGACGCGACATCTCCATTTGCGCAGCAGCAGGCAAGCACAGCAGAGCAAGAGCCACCAGCGACTCTTCACGACCAAGACACACACAGAGCGACGCACCTGAACCATGGCGCAGTACGGCAAGGCGAGCTACTGGGATGAGCGCTACACCAAGTACGTTGCGTGTGAATGCGTAGCGGATTGTGAGAAGAAGACTTGCTGCCTGGTTGACGGCTGTCGCCGCTCGTTGCGTGATGCTTCATACGCAATCATGCTAATGTCTGTATCTTGTGTTGCCACTTTGCAGAGACTCGGAGCAGTTTGACTGGTACCAGCGTTATGGCGGGCTCAAGGAGCTCATGAACCAGTACGTAAAGAAGACGGATCAGGTGCTGATGGTCGGCGCGGGCAATTCGCGCTTGTCGGAGGAAATGGTGAACGACGGATACCAGAAGATCATGAACATCGACGTGTCGGAGATCGTGATCACGCAGATGAAAACCAAGTACGAAGATCGCATCGAGTCGCTCCAGTGGCAGAAGATGAACGCGTGCTCACTGGAGTTTGCCGACGAGTCCTATGACGCAGTGGTCGACAAGGGCACGATGGACTCGATCCTGTGCGGCGAAGGCTCGACGAACAACATTGCGAAGATGTGTCAGGAAGTGCACCGTGTGCTGAAGCCCAACGGCGTGTACTTCATCGTCTCATACGGCGTTCCGGACAACCGATTGAGCTACCTGGAGACGAAGGAACTACAGTGGAAGGTGACGGTGCACACTGTCCCAAAGCCGACGGTGAGTGCCGTGCAGGTCTCGGAAGCGGATGCGAACGCCGTGCACTACCTTTACGTCTGCCAGAAGGGGTTCAAGACCGAATAAGCGAGCCGCTGCTAGAGTTTGCGCTCCAATATGCTTTAGGCAGGCGAACATCATCCCACCCTAATATATCGCCAGAGGTTCACATTCCAGCAGCACCATGCCAACGAATTAGGCACACGACCTTTCGTGGATTTCGTGAACGTTCGGGACTTTTGGTCAAGACAACGGCAGGCCTTGTTGTAGAGTTTTTCTCTTCGCTTTAGTGTCATATGCCCTCTGAGAGCATCTGAGAGCACACGGAGAAATGGAAACCATCTCCGCTTTGCTGCCGACTAGCCAGCAAAAAGAATCGGAATGCGCTACGTTTGTTGATCACTCGAGCCTCCTCCCCGCGTAAATGCCATCGGTGGTGGATGTCCATGCGTCCTCCTGACGGAGATGAAGAATATTGATGGCTGCACTCACGTTGCGGTCGAATTCCCGATGCTTGGAGCTCACTATCTTCAAGTCGCAGTAGTATTCCCACAGATCGATCCCTGTTAGCTTGACGCCGTTGTTCAACACACTGTTGAGGTCCTCAAGCACGCTGGTGGAGATGCTGATGTTGAGCGGACGCAACTTCTTTTGTGGCAACAG
>JAASGT010001056.1:0-11900 GCA_023334315.1 Globisporangium alternatum | reverse complement strand
TTGCTGTCGTTCAAGATCGGATAATTGTTTCTTTGATGAAACTCTACAATACAGGATAGTCAATCTTTGTTGTCTAGATTTATCTACTTCCAAATCCAAACGACTACCAATCGAATCAATATCATACAACCACGTCTTACATCCGCTAACGTTCGAGATAGATCTGGCGTTAACAACGCCTTTAACGGCCCACCCTCGAAGTGTTTTGGGGCAAATATCATACATCTCTCTAACTTTGGCAGAAGACACGTACTTGGGCATCTTGTAATGCTGTTCACTTAGATACCAGTTAGCTATATTACCAATTTTGTGCATCAATGCGAACCAACTTTGAACGCGTTTTTCAAAATCATTATACAACTCAGTGTAAAACCGTGTAAAATTGGCATCTCTCAAGCGGTTCATTTGCACTGCACCTGGGTTCATCCACTCCAAACTGCTTGCTGTGTGCAAGTGAGGCCGGCAAGTCTGACAGAGTAGACAACCACAACCAACGTCCAACGCAAGTTTCGCTTGTTTTGTTTACTTTCTCGCCGTTTACTTTCACACAACTTCATATTCGCTTTTCGCTTCTCATTTCGTCGTACATCTGGGTTTATTGGTTCACGTCCAACAAGAACTTCCGCAGTGAGACGCTAGACTCCTCCAGGTCACAAATCCCGCGCAAGTTCGTCACGCAGACTGCGGAAACTCGCGAGCTCGTCTTCGAAAAGCAGCTGCGGCGCCGCATTCCCGGTTCGGTTGCGCTGTGTCAACGATGGCGTCGTCTCGAGAGAAGCTTCGTTTCCAGCTTCACTGATGCGTCGCTGCTGCACTTGTTCGCTGTTGGAGTCACTCGCCTTTCCCGCACCAGTTGCGTTGTTACTCTGGAACATCTGCAGACGCGGTGCATTCTTCAGCTGGTTCAAAAAGCTCCCGACAGACGCTGTATCCCACGACGCTCCTCTGCTTCCATTGACACCAGGCGACTCGGTTCCGAAAGACGGACGCCCTCCAGCGTCAGATCCAGCAGTCGATGTCAACGTTGTCGCCGTGGACAATGTGTCCATATCTCCGATCGCAAAAGGAAGCATGAGGTCGCTCAGATCATCTGCATCGTACTGAGACGACGTGCTGTTGTCACCACCGCCGGTACTCCCAGACGACGACAGGAAACGGTGACGATGACTGTTACTTGGTCCAGTGAGCGCCAAGCCAAACGCATCAGGCGAGTCCGGAGAAATCCCCCACACACCACCGCCAGCTTCGTACAAATCAGACGAAAAGCCTCGAGCTTGCGCCACCTGGTTCGCTTTCTGGTCCTGGTTTGTATGTCCAGCACTCTTTGCAAATCCCGTGACTGCTGCTGAGTTCAGTCGATACGCCGCACCGCTTGGTCGCCCCAGCTGAAATTGGTCCGTTGTCACAAACATCGGCAAGTTGCTCGGTCCCTTTCGAATGTAATTCTTGCTGTACGAGTACCCAGGTGACGTCGACAGCAACTCGGTCGGGTTCGCCTGAAACGGAGGACTCGAGGCAAACACTGGGACGCCGCGGCCACCACTTGGAGTCGATCCAGATTCAGTCGACACTCTGCGCAGCACAAGCGCTGAGGTCGAAGCTGGCGAGTTAGCTCCTGACGCATCTGCGTACATAAATGGAGGCGTCAAGCGCGGTGAGTTTCCAATCACGCCTTCTCTTCCGGTCGTGCTTCCTTCGCTCTCGTCTGACGTGAAGGCGCTGCTGAACGAATCCTTCCTTCGCGTGCCGTATGTAAACGTGGATGCGCGATCTCCTCTGGTGTCTTTGTAGGCGCCTGCTGAAGGCGATGGTGACAGCGGGACCTGGTGGTGGTGGTGCGATCCATCGTCCAACGAAAAATTCTCGAGCGACGATCGGAAGTGAGTGCCATCGTTGCCTGCTCGTCTTGGACCAGCAGATGACGAAGATGTTCGACTGTTCTTTAGCGTCAGCAGCGAATTCGGATGACGTGGAGGGGTTGACAGCGGAAACTGCGAGCTTTCTTCTTGGTAGGACGTAGCTGCTCCTGCCAGCCCATGTCCACCACTGCCACTGCTGTTTGCAGTCCAGTGTGCAGTCGGTGGCGTGTTTCCTCGGTCGATCGCCACGTTGCCATATCCGTACGGCGCGGCTGTGACATTTGGGTTTGCGACGACCCCTCGTAGTCGATCCGGATCGCCGTAGGAATGTGGGTGGATAACGTGCCCATTCTCACGTGGTGACGTAACGCTCTCTTCGTACACGGTCGGTGTCTTTGCCTGGGGAATCGCCATCGGCTGAGAAATACTCTGCGAGCGGCGATTTGCGAACTCGTCCACGATCTGCGCCGGCGATGAGCGTCGTCGCCGTTCGCTAAAGTGGTCCGATTCAGTATCAGGCGTGAACTCTGCCATCGGTCGCGAAATTGGTGTCGACGGCGACGGCAGACTCATTCTATCCTCACGCTGCGCCAAAAGCTCGGGCGAGCTCGGCACATAGTTCTGAATGATGAAGTTCTCCTTGAAGATCGCTGGCGCGGACTCCTCCTCGTCTCGGATGTGCTCGCAGTTGAGGCGATACACGGTCGAAATCTTGAGAAAGCCAAAAGGTGTGTTAATCGGCACGAAGCTGTATCGGCTGGTTGCCGCGTCTCTCTCAAAGTAGGTTTCCAGCGACGCGCTGCTCGTCGAGTGGATTTCATAAGACAGGTTTGACGGGTACGACCGGCGGTAGAGGCGGTGGGCGGGCAGCAGGCGCATGAACGAGTACAGCGCGCGCAGAAGCACACTGATCTTCTTGCACACTTCTTTCAGTTGCTGGATCACGTCTCTCGCTGCACCGGTGAGGTGATTGTTGCTGATTCTGCGGGCACCAGCAGCATGCTGGTCATTCTCAGAGCCGTCTGCCGCGTACATGACGCTCCACTGCTCCAGTAGCACGCGCTGGTCGTCGCCGTCCAAATAAATACTGATCGTGAGCGGCAGATGCACGTCCTCGCGCCACGCCGCCATCGCGTCGCGCACAAACTGCACTTCTTCAATGTCCAAGTTGAACTAACCCGAACAATCAGGCATAAGGATAGCATAGTTAGTAAGGAGCACCGTGTGGCTTGCTAGAAAAACCAAACAACACAGTAGAACGCACTCGTGCTCGTCGATTGCCGCGCCGGTGGTCCGCCTCTGACTGAAAATTCACGCGCGACTGGATGATCAGCTCCGCTGCTTTGTAAAGAAATTCCAGCACCACCTGCTCCGTCTTCATCCGCCCCGCTTCTATAAAACACACACACGTTTATACAATGTCAGTATGCCCGCGATGTAATACGAGATGAGCATGACGACAACCCACACATGACGGAAACGAGCGTCAGCGTACAAGCACGTTACACAGAAACACACCTGACGCGGGCGACGAGTTCATCTGCAGCGGATTGTGGTGCTGCGGCTGGTGGTGCGAATGGTGATAGGCGTTCCCGCTGTGACTTGGTGGCGGACGATGCGCGCCGATCGTCGCGTACCGTCCCGCCGCACCCGGCGACGTCCCGCCTGGAGACGCAGGAGGGAACCGCGGATGGTACTGCTGCTGCTGTTGTCGCCCTGACGACGACGTCAGGTCCACCGACGACATCATGCTGGAAGAGGCTTGTATCGCTGTGTGTGCTGTTGTATCTGGTGCTGGCGACGAGCGGCGGTCGTGAGCTGCGGCGGCGAGCGTGACCGCGAGAAGTTTCTTTCGTCTGCTCTTCTCCGCCTTCTTCGATGTGATAATGCGCACGCGAGTGTGCACTTTCATTCCCAGGAAATCCCGCGGAAATTGATAACGACAGAGAAGAATTTGTTTGAAGAGGTAGAAAGGGTTACACAAAAGATCGCTTTGCATATAGCCTATTACTTGATATCATATCTAGAAAAGTTATTTTCAAACATCGATATAGCTGTAAATTTACAGTATTATGTATCGAAATCTGATACAATAAAATAGTTAATGACATTACTTTATGCAAACTTGAAAATAAACTTAGGCGAAACGTTGCAAACTTGCTTGAGCCAATCGCAGGGCGATAAGACGCCTTCGCACAGTCTAATTCGCTAAAATATGACAGTTGGACGCACGAAAACAGCTGATTGGTTACAAGCAAGAAGCGTCATAGCAGAAATATAAGCCCATGAGGCTCTATTTTCTTTGACTTTTATTAAGGTGAGGAGTTTTTGGTTCTATTTTGTCAAGTGGGGTAGCTTCGTCTATCGTATTTGGACCATCTCAGCGCGGTTCGTCGAAACGCTGCTGGATCAATTCGTCCGCTTCTGCTGCTTGCTCTTCTGCTTCCACTCCTGCGAGTTCGGTCGCTTCTTCTGCTGCTGCTGTCCCTGTTTTCGCTTTTGTTGCTGGTGCTTGGGCTTCGTCGGTGCGTTACCTTGTGGCGCTGAAGATCCCGTCATTGCTTGAGGATGCACCTGTTGTTTGCCTTGTGGTCTATGTGGCTTTGCTGCTGGGACCTGAATAAACTCCTCGTCGTTAGCCTCTTCTGCTACTTTATGCTCATCCTTCGCCGCTGCTGCTCCAGGGTCCAGCTTGATCTCATCGGCATCGCTCTCTTCGCCGTCCTCTTTCTCAGCGTCGTCATCGTCGCTTCCTGCCTCCTTCTTCATTGCTGCTGCTGCAGCTTTCGCAGCAGCCTCGGCCTCCGCCTGTTGCTTCTTGAGCAGCTTCGCTGCATCTCTATCCTGTGCAGACTTCTTGCGGCGATCTCGACGCAACGCCTTCGCTTCCTCTCGCCACGCCAAGAGCGCTCGCGTGCGCGGCGTCTCAAGCGCCGAGTCAAGCCACTCCTTCTCGCCGTGCCACTCGTGCACCAACATTTTCTCTAATAGGCTTTTGTTCTGCGCATCACCAAAGCCATACCAGTCAGCTCAACTTAATCGACAACCGAAGGTACACGATCACAAAGAATGCAGCTAACGTACCAGGATGTTCATATCCAAGAAGCCTTTGCAGCCAGAAGCCTCCACTTTCTTTCGGCCGACGATGTCTATAAACTTGTCCACACAGAGCTGCACAATTCCAGCAAGCGTCACGTTAGCAAGCGACTCATTTTCATCGCATCACCATCACCAAAACCACCACACATAGCGCTGCAAACGCACCTCGTCCTTGCTATCCGTGTCGATCTCTTTCGTCGCGTAGAACTCGAGCAGCTTGTCGATCTGCGCTTCCGCCGCGACAATAAATAGGAGATGGAACTCGCCCATCGTGATCAGTCGCCCGTGCGTGATTTTGAGCTCGGCCAGCCACGCTTTCAGGATCGACAGGTACTGCTTGTGGTCGCGGAGCGTGTCGATGCGAATCAGCAACGCCTCCATCGCTGTGCCAACCTGCTGCTGTATACGTCGGTCAGTGGCTCCTTCAAGCGAGCGAGTGTGGCGTTCGTCTCGTGCGAGCTTCGTCGTTCACAACTGCCTGCCACTCCTTCCAAAGCGTCACGTTTCAGCATCACCATAACCGGTGCAGAAACCGGTACTTGATATATCGGTATATTACCGGTGCAACATGGTCTGGATTGAGGAAGCCCATTTTGCAGATTGAGGCCGCGCTGAAGATGGAGATCCCGCTGAACGCGATGGAGGACGACGACGACGACGCGCGCGCGCCGGCGTTCACGATCCCCGTGCGCGGCAACACAGTGTCCCTCTCGTCCATCCTTTCGTCGTCATCAGAGCAGGGAGAACACGAAGAAGGCGAGGCGCGTGGACGAAGCCCGCCACAGCAGCAACGACAAGAGGAGCAACACAACGCGTCACGCTTTGAGAGCGATGTGGCGCCCATCGCTGTGCCTCAGCAGCAGCCACCGCATCGGTTGAGACTTCGCGGTGGTCTATCCAATCTCATGAACTCCCCCATGGACGAGGACGTGATCATGCAGGACCCTCGTGGTCACTTTGTCGGGACCATGAGTGTCACGATCGAACCCTCGGACCCGTCGACCCCCGTCCCTGCGCGCCAAGAACCAAAAGATGCACAGCCACCAGTCCAAGCGGAGTCGGAGCCAGTGCCAGTACCGGTAAAGGCTGAAGAAGAGCACCCTCATGAGATGGAAGTAGATAGCGTAGAGGAAGAGAACACGTCGCCCCGGTCAACGTCGGACTCGCCTGTGCCCGTTCGTCAGCGCAAGCAGTCGCTGATCGAGATCAACATCCAGTCAGTGGTGCTGAACGACCAAGACCTCGAGAACCTGAAAGTGGAGCTCCAGAGCGCGATTCAGAAGTATTTGGTCGCAGAAGCAAAGGGCGACAGTGGCGCGCCGCCGACAAAGCGACAGAAGAAAGGCAAGCACGCTCGCAAAGCCAAGACGACGTTGTCAGCAGGTATGCTCCACATTGCTGACATTGCACGCTTCTAGTTTGCTGTGCACAATCTAATATCATGTGTGAATACCCTCAGACGAAAGCATTGTGGAGATTCAAAAGTGTATCCAGCATCTGAACCAGAAAGTCGGCGCGCAGTTCGAGTCCTCGACTGTTCTGAGTGAAGTCGTGCAGTTCTGCCTGACTTTTTGCAGCGTGCTCAACGAAAAAGACCCTGTTGAGAAGATCATCGTCAGGAACAAGAAGTCGTCGCAACAAGAAGGATCGATTACCGTGTCCACCAGTGAGATCGAGGTCAACTATGACGCAACGCTGGCAGCGCTAATCCAGAAGCCGCTGTACTATCATCTGCTGTCCGTGGTTCGGCGCGCGATTTCCAGCTGCAGTGAACAAGATGCAAACGCGTTGATGTCGCAAGTGCTAGAGTGGTGCCTTGGATCTCCCTCACCGTCAAGCTGGAATTGGGTGATGGCATTCATTGGCCAGATCGACTCGTTTGCCATGGTCGAGTTTCTCTTTCGCGAGCTGGTCTTCAGCCAAGCAGGCAGTGAGGCTGCAAGTCGATCAACTGTTTTCGTCATCGAGCACCTCGTGTCCAAGTACCCGACGCAGCTCGTGGATGTCGTTCGCGACTTGGTGGAAGACGTCGCTTCAGATGGTGTACATGAAGTCAACGGGAAGCCAGTTTCGTGGGTGGTGAAGCGCCTGGTCTCAATTGCGACTGAGTTTCCAGTTTTCCTCCGCGCGTGTGACGGCAGTTTGCAATTTCTTGTGACGAAGGAGTTCGTGGTCAACTTGGCTTCGCAGTTTTACTCTCAGAGAAACAGTGGTGCCGACGACAAGTTGCTCTCCGCGCTGTTGCTCAAGCTCCTCGAGAAGAGATCTGCAGACCTCTCTTACACTGGTTTCCAGTTGATCCTGCTGCTTCAAGGCTTGTCAGCTACAACTTCCGACACGAAGACGACACCACCAAATCCAAGCGCAAAGCTTGCCGAAGACGCGTCTACGTTCCACGATCAACTTGTGGCTCTGGCAGCGAGAGAGGCGTCCCACGTGTTCGTGCGAGGCGTGTACCGCTACCTGCCGTACATTTGCCAATCAGCACTGCGAGACTTGAGATCTTCCAAACAAGAGGATCCGAACATCGCGACGTCACTTGGTCAATGGCGAGAGTGGCTGGTGTTGATTGCCCAGTACGTGTCAAAAGCAGAGGTGACGCAGCATTTGATCGAAGCTGACCTGATGTTGTCCGAGACAGCCACGAACGACTTGCTCGCCTCTACAACCCCTCACCCACAAGACCTGGAATTGTGTGCGTTGCTCTCAAGCATCTTGACACCGCTATCAGTCGACTACGTCCAGTTCGTGAAGGAGATGATGAGCACGTGCAACGTCTCAGCCCCGCGAGGTCGCCAACGACGAGTGCTAGCGATTCTTCAAGCTCTACTTCAAGTAAACCAGTGTGAAGCTCAATCTTCCGACGACCAAGTAGAGCAGCTGCCGATCGAGCTCAGCGCCAATTCAGAGTTGTTGATCGAAGACGCCGTTGACCAGATCCTGTGCGTTCGCTCGTGGAGCCAGAGCTGGAAGCAATTTGAGCTGTGGAAAGGAACGCAAGGTGTGAATTTCTGGGAAGGCTTTGTGGATTTGTCGTGCTCACAAGATCCCGACGTTGCCTCACGAGCGCTGGAACTTGTCTCGCAGACGCCATTTGCGTCGCTAGAGGACCCGATCTGGCAGTACCGCTGCCTACGCAAACTGATGACAGTCTTCTTTCACCTCTTGCGGCAGTACCGAGCAGAGGTCGTCAATGCCGAGAGCCAATCACAAGCTCTAACACAAGGAAGCAACGAAACTCAAGGTCGTCTGGAGAAGCTCAAGGTGGCATTCTTCCGCCTGCTTGCGCTGGATGGAGGTGTTGCGCACTACCCGTCGTCCGTGTACAGCACGTTTGTGTCGCTGTGGATCGACGCGCTGTTCAGCACGACGTCCCCAACAAGCATCCCGACGCACTTCCCAAACCGCGTGAATTTCTCGACGCTAGGACAGAATGCAGAGAACGACCGGATCATGATTCGGTCCGAGCGCACGATCAGCTCCAAATGCACTAACCTGCAGTCGTCGAAGGTCATCACGCAGTTCCCAGAGACTCTGGTCTACCGGAAAGCGCTGGACTCGTCATGGGAGCGCGAGATGGACGCAGCACACACCTGCTGCATGTACGCGACTGATCTTCTCTTCCAGCTTTTGTGTACTTCCGTGAGTACTGGCCGTGCTGCAACCAGTGGCGGACGGCGAGGAGCGAATGGTGACAACGACAACGAGTACGTCGAGCGCAAGCTGAAAGCCGTCATCGACCTGCTTCTCGAGCGCGCGATCCCGTGCTGCGGCATCCCGAGCGACGACGTCTACAAAGAGACGCTTCCCAACCGGTCGAGCTTTGACATGGATCTTCGCATCGAGCAGTGGCTGAACCACTTCCCGGCATTCTTGCCGCTGTTGCGAGCTGCAGTCACGACGTCTGCGTCGGTGAACTCGAGCCAGAGTCTGCGCCTTGTGCCGCTGATCAAGTCGGCACTGATTGTGCTTTTGGGACACTGGAACAGTGTGAAAGGTGAGCTCTCACTTGAAAACATGGACGTGCCACCGTACATGCGCAACCGCAACCAGCTCGCACTCACTTGCGAGCTCGTGCAGATCCTCCGACTTACTGGGTGGCTCCCCGCGCCGCTTGGTAGAACCGCTGAGCTGCTTCCGCTGACATCCCCCGCTGACATTCGCGGCATTCTCTTCAGCTGCTGGTTCTACTTGAGCGACCATTCGCCGTCCGAGACGACAACGAGCGGCCCGACACCAGCGTCGTCCAGAGCGGCGTCGCCGATCTCAGCAACGTCGTCACCAGCAGTATCGGCAGCAGGAGGCAATGGTAACCACGCGAACGTGCCGCTCGAGTTCTATTTAATCCCGTTGCGCAAGGCACTGCACAACAACATCCGCAAGATCGGCGCCAAGTACCCGCTCTACATGTGCTGATCCCAGAACTGGAAGGTACGTCAGCGTTCGCAAAAACATCATGGTGTTGCCGGGACAATCATGTAGTGCTCCGTCGTCGTGACAAAGAACCAAGAGGAAGTAGTATGCAAACACGGTAGAGCTTATTTTCTTTTCGATGTCAAACGCTCCTGTCCAAAACACAATCAATTCACTGACTCGGTCATCGCTCCAAGCAGCAAAGCTAACTTTACAACACAAGAGCCACCGTGATAGCAAGCACGGACACCGCAACGCCAGCAGCATGGGTCGTGAACGCGCTGCTGGTGGTCTTGTCAGCCGTCTTGTCGTTCGAGGACGACGGCTTCGTTGTGCCCTCACTGGCAGCGTTCGTTGGCGTCTTGGTGTCGTTGAGCGACGTGGATTTGCCCGTCTTCTTAAAAGCGTTGGACTTCTTCCCGTTGCATACAGGCTGCGCCACCGAGCACGAGAGCGTTTTCACTGTGAAGGGCACGAAATATCCATGTGAGCCATCAGTACCAGGCAACGAAAGATGAAGTTGAACCTGGTAACTTACCCTTTGGCGTGCTGGGCAGGTCGATTTTGATCGCGCTTGGGCACGTGAGGATCTTGTCGCGCTTGGGCGTGAAAGAGTCGTAGGTGACCGTCGAGTTCTTTGTGGTCGTGTACGCCTTCTTGAGGTTGTCGTACTCCGGGTACGGCGTGTACTTGCACATGGTCTTGACGTTGTCGCAGTTGTCCGGCTGGAAGTACCCGACGCCGAACTTACCCTCGTCCGCGGTCTTCGTGAGCTCTACAGGATGATACAAGGCATGCAAACACAGACGAAAGCGTTAGAATGAGCCACACATAGTACCCAGCCTCTGTCCAGTACGAAGACATAACGAACTCTTGGTCTTGGCGAGGTTGGCGATCTCGGTCGTGAACTCAAAGACGTTGCCGCCCACGATTACGTCAGTCATCGTCTGCTCCTCGTTCATCCACTTGGCGTCGTAGAACGTGCGCTGGTTCTCGTAGCCGTCGATCGTGTTCACGCCCTTGTTGCAACCGAACTCGCCGAACATGATCGGGCGCGAGTAGCCTGTGGCGGAGTAGTCCTTCATGATGGTTTGTAGACCCGTGGACTGCGCGAACGTGAGGTGCGTCGTGGGGTCGCACTCGACGTACGGGTTCGAGCCGATCCACTCGGAGCGCGTGTTCTCATCCGTGCCGGCCGCGCAGTCGTAGTACTGGAGCCACTGCTCGCGCGGCGGGATGTCGGCAATGTCCACGCCGATTGGCACTTGGCGCAGGCTGTCCGCGCAGCTCGACGCGTACTTGCGCGCGTCGCGGATCATCGCCTTGACGCACGGCGCGACGGTCACACCCTTGTCTTCGTTGATGTTGACCAGGTTGGGCTCATTGGCCACGCTGAACGCCTATTACCGTCGCAAGAGATAGAAATGTTAGCTCTACGGACAGTAGAGCTTAGCAGCCAACCGCAACACTAACGTACCAGCGTGTTGTCGTAGACCGCGAACGCGTTGTAGACCATCTGCATGCGCGTGAACATCGTGTCTGGGTAGCACTTTGGCGGTACCGCCTCCTGCACCGAGCAGCCGTCACACGGGGCGGCCATGCCCACGAGCACGTAGATGCCGGCATCCGAGCACGCGCACATGAACTTGTCGTGCGACTTGCTCGGGTCCACCGAGTACAAGCGGACAGTGTTGACACCCAGATCCTTCATGACCTTGAGGTGCTCGCTCCAGACGGCCTCGTGCTCGTCCGCGGCCCAGTCGTAGTTGCCCACGTCGGCCATCTCACCAGCGTTCGGGCGCGGGTAGTACGCCATGCCCTTCATGCGGAACTCGAGGCCGCTCTCCGCGTCGAAGAACTTGTTGCCCTTGGTGATCACGTGCGGCACCCACGCGTCGACTGGCTTGTGGGACACGACCGCAGCCGCTACGAGGAGCGCGGCGGCGCATGCGCTGCGAATGCTTGGTCCGAACGCCATAGAAAGTGTGCTGCTGGTAATGTGGGCTGATGTGCTTCTGGAGCCGAACGGGATCTTGCCGCGCTGTCGAGAGAATGCGAATGAGCTCTTGGCTTTGGCTCGCTGCTTGACGTTGGTTGTGTGAGAACGAAAATCCGAAATAAATCAGAGGTGGGTCTATAATCGGTGGCAGCAGTCTTTAGTATACAGCATTGCGTAATAAATATACGGAAGTTGTATAAATCACGTATAAATCAGGTTGAAATGTATGGTGCTGAATTTGATCCGGATAGTGAATGATGATGCGCAATGGGTTCAGCTGGGTACGTTCTGGTGACGAAAGATGTAAGGATGTGGCAAGCTCGAAAATGGAGCAATATTCTGTTGAATAATCGGGTGTCGTCAAAATTATCGGGTTTGTTGCACCCAATGTTCAATTCGGCCATGTGTCACCACTGCATGAACATAGTCCTACTCTTAATTTGACTATGCCTCTGCATTGGCATGTCGCCTTGCTCTCAGATCCTGCGTTTTGCAGCATACTGTAGTCTAGAGTCGTGGGTTTTGCCTCC
>JAASGT010001055.1:0-11918 GCA_023334315.1 Globisporangium alternatum | reverse complement strand
TATTTTTGTTACATGTAAAATACCATTTCTGACCGATTTGGACATGTGGAGTTCTTGTACAAAGAGTCAACCGCTCCCAAGTCTATTGCGAGGACAAAACGTGGAGGACACATCAAGATCAAAACCCACAAGTACGAGCTGGAGGAGCGCGTCTTGTATCTCTACGTCTGGCGGCATGTGAGGGGACTCGTCACTAACAACACGTACAGTAGTGCATTTGCCCGTGATTGTGGGAAAGGATGCCTTCGTGAGCGCCGAGTGTGTTGCTGCGCTGCTACTGTTCACGCTCTCGCTCTGCTCAACGTCTGAAGACACGCACTGCGCCTGCATTGCCCGTACAAATACAAACCTTCTCTCTTCTCTTTACCATGCCTACCTTGCTAGTGCTTTCTCCACTCGAATCTGCTGGCACCAGCATCTCTTTTGAGTTACACCACCGTATTCTCCGCATCGTCTGGATTGAGTGGCGCTACTACTGGCAATTGGACGGCTGATGCTACTGGAGTTGGTGCGGCCTCCGAGGTCTCCGATGCTGCTGGTGCAAATGGAAGGTGGTGGTGCGTCTGGCCCGTCATCATCGCCTTCCGCACCGCCTGGCGCTGCTTGGCATCCGCCGCGTGCTCAGACTCCTTCTCCTTGAGCTTGCGGAACGCCTGGCGGATGCTGTTCTTCGTGTGCTCGTCGAAGCGGAGGCGGTCGAGTTCCGGGAGCAGTACCTTGAAGCACTCGAGCAGCTGCTCGTTGGTTGTGCGCGAGCCAAAGTGCCCCAGCGTTGAGGCGGCGCTCAGCATGACAGCCTTATTGCCAGCACCAATACCACCAACAGCGGGGTCCAGGAGTCGGAGCTCATTCGCGAGCTTCTCGGCGTCAAAGCCCGGCTCCGAGCTGTCGCCGACGCTGTGGATGAAGTCCGACTCATCTGTGCCGAGGCAGTGCAGCGCCGTGTTCTCGTCGCCCGGACTCAGGAACTCCTCGATCGTCATGGGCCGCGCGATCGGCAGCGCTGACACGGCGTCGCAGATCTCGTTCTCGATCGTGAGCTCGGCGTCCTCGATCGCGTGGCACGCCTGCGGGCTCGGCTTGGGCGCCGGTGTGATCTCGGTCATGTCCCAATAGTGCTTCATGATCCCGTTCGAAATGGAGAACCAGCACTCGCGCACCCAGCGCATGGCCTGCACGAGCTCGACCTCAAAGATGTCGTCCTGCAAACCCGCTTCGAATTTGTCGAGCGCATGGTGCAAGTGGTGGCGCCGGTACCGGCGCTTGAAGTCGTCAAAGATCCCCGCTTCGAACGGCTGGTACTGGCTCGTCGTGCTCGGCGGCAGCATCTCCAGTCGAATGTTCGTGAGCTCGAGCCCAATGCGGATATGCGACGGCGCGTGCGCGATGAGCAGCAGGATGTTGCGCTGGGTGTCGCGCAGCCGCGTATCGAGCAGCCCGACCCACTCCTGGAAGAGCACGGGCGTCATCCACGCCTTCTTGTTGTCGCGGTACTGGAACTGCACGGGTGGCTCTTCGCCGTCGAGACCGCTTTGCAGTAGGCGCGTCGGCAGCTTGGAGCTGCCAATGAAGAATGGTTCGAGGCGCTCGCTGCCGTCCGCGTTCGCAGCGAAAGCGACCGTGAGCCGCTTCTTCGCTGACATGGAAGCGGTCATGGAGCGCACGGCACTGCGGCCGCCAGAGGACGACGACGGTTTCTCGGGCGAGAGCGAGTAGAAGAGCCCCGTCTCGCTCATCGTGAAGATGTCGGACGCGTGGTAGAGCTTGGCGCATTCTTGGAGTTCGCGGATCGCGAACGGGATCGGCGGAGTAGAAGCTGAGGCGGTGACCGTCAAGGGTGTTGTAGCTGGGTTGAGTGGCCCACCAAACGCTGCAGCCGACTCGGTCGCGAACGCTCCCTCGCCCACAGCCGCGGTCGCCAGCAGTGCTGGAGCGGCCGTGGTGCCCAAGATACCAGCAGCAGCGCTATTCGCGGCCATTGACACACTACTGCTACTGCTAGTAGTCGTTGTCGTTGTGCCGCCGAGGCGGATGTTGTGGCGCTTCTTGAAGCCGCCGAGCCAGCCGTTGGAGAACGTCATGGTGGACGAGAGACCGAACTGGGCGGCCAGCTGGCGCGCCTTGTCCTTGATCATGTCGCCCGAGAGCTTCATGTTGTTCTGGCGCGCGTACAGCACCCAGTTGCAGAGCGCTGTGTCGAGCTCTGGGTGCGTAACGAGCCCCTTGCGACGTGCCGAGAGATCCTTGGACGGCATGGTCGTGAGCTCGCCGGCGCGCGCGAGGATCTTGGAGATCGTGCTCTGGTGCGGCAGGTTGAGCAGCCCGAACTCGTCCTTGGCCCAGACGCAGAGCTCCTGCTGCGTCATTTTGACCTGCGCGAACTTGACGCACAGCATGCGCTTCTGCGCGTTCGTGAGGTTGCCCACAGGCTGCGTCACGCGCCGCTTCTTCGCGGGCGCCACCTGCTGCGGAGGAGCGATCGTGACGTCGGCAGGGGCGTCAGGAAGAGGCAGAGTAGGCACTGCGGTCGCTTGGAGAGAGACCGCGAGCTGCGGCGCACCGCCATCGACCGTTGTTGCTACCGCATTGACGCTGCTGCTACTGACCGTGTGTGACGTGGCCGTCGTGCTCGTGATGCCGCTCTTGCGCTTCATCGTCAGCGCAATCCGCGCGTTTCCGCGACGACCCACTCGCTTCCTCGCAAGAACTCGATTAGAATATAATCTTGACTTACGTATTGTCTGCTGTTAAATAAGAAATATTTATATTACAGAAAAGAAAGCTCCAGAATATAAAATATAAGATTTTTTAGATCGCTGAACCTTTCTAGCAACAACATACAGAAAGTAGCTACAGCAATAGAATCATTTTGCGGAAAGGTTTGAAGGTTTTTCAACCTGGCCGCGAGATGAATTGATGACTTACATACAAACAATAAGATAAAGAGATAGCGGATGGGAAATTTTAAAAGCTGTAGTACCAGTATTAAACAGGAAAGTCTTTTGATCATATTACACAGATATTAATTTATTATGTTTGACAGCTAGTACTGGTAAAATGAGTTTTACTCATCAATTCACAAATGAATTGAAATTTGAATTGCGTTTCGCTGAATCGACCACTTCAACGAGAAGCCTGCACGGATGAACATGAGCACGATCACATCGAGATGAGTCGTCGCCGCGACCACTGCCTGCGGGGCTCTACGAGGCGATTGAGCGCGAAACATATCGCATCATCTCCTCGAGCGCCATCAGCGAAGAGCTGGGCTTGGTCCTGAACTTCAAGCCCACGGCTCTCACCTGACTCTAGCGAGGAGTCTCCGGCATTGGTCCAGACGCCACTACTCTTAAGATCATCCTGTAACACTGCACCGAGTTGCAGCACCTCACGCTGCTCAACAGCGACTTACTAGATGACTCCATCGATGCGTTGGTTGAGGGACTCAGTGGCGATCTGGGCAGCCAGGTGCTGTCGCTCGACGTGCCCGACCCTCACTTTAGCTGCGATGCGACTGACAGCTTTGCGAGTTGTCTGTTGATCGAGTCCGACGAGAATTTTGAGTCTGCGAAACCGCGGGACGGAGCTCAGGTTGCACAATAACGCCTCTATCGAACGCACAACAAGGCAGCAGCAAAGAATGAACGAGGTCACCAAGAGCGCTTACGGGTTCGTTGCAACACAAGCACTACATCCATGTGCATATTAACAAACCTACTGCGACCTCCAGCACACACAGACATTCCGACACCTTAAATCACGCTGCCGCTCACTTCTCTGTAGCTCGCAAGCGCACTGCGGCGGCGCAAAAAGCCCCAGGCCGCGAGCGCAATTCCCGCAATAATCCCTGCGATGAGCACAGGCAGCAGCGAGCCCAGCAGCGTCTTGATCGACGAGTACTCGTCGATCTGACTCTTGCCCACCGTCGCGCTCTCTTCACCCCAGTAGCTTGGGATGATCACCTCGGTCGGCAGGTTGGGCCAGAGCACGTCGGTCATGGCCACCGAACCGTTTAAACTCGACTTGGAGAGCGCGTAGGACGCCATGAGGCGCTTGCGCGCGCGCATGGTCTTGCCCGTGCCGGCCTCCACGTCCAGGAACGTCATGTACTTGTTCGCGAACTCCGTCTTGAGCGTCTTCGCGTCCGTGCTCTCGTACATGTTCGTTTGCTTCGCGAGCGTCTTGCCGTCCTCGAGCGTCACGTCGATTGCATCGAGCAGCGTCTTGTCGCCGTACAGGAAAAGCGGGTACGACACGTACGCGAGGAAGCCCGTGGTGAAGCTCATGGGCTGCACACCGTCGACAGGGTAACCGGTTCCTTTTTCCTGGTTAACCAAGCTGGACGTCAGCAAGTCGGTTGCTGGTCCAAAGCGGTGCAGTGGGATCCCTTCGTACTTGAGCTCTTCGTCCAAGTTCAGCAGCGAGATTTCCTGCTTGCCCTGGTCCAAATACATGTTGGCGGTGCGCTGCACGACGCTGCTGGCGAAGCCCTTGATGCTCGCGCCACCGGGCTTGAGGCTCTGGGCGTCGGCGCCGCGCACGGGACTGCACGTCATGTTGGCCGTCGGGTTGGCGCAGTTGCCGTACTTGGAGAACGCGGCGAGCTCGACGAGCGTCGGGTTGCGCCGCGAGTCGAGCTTCGCCCACAGCGCGATGGCCTTGTCGCCGTTGTATTGCTCGTACTCGCCGATGGCGCTCAGGTCGTCGCAGCCCGTGCGCTGGATGTACGTGCCCAGGGTGTCGGATGGCGGCGCGGTCTTGGACCAGTCCATGCCCGAGTCCTCGACGATGCCCGGTAGTGGCGCAGCGCAGAGCCCGACCATCGCGCAGAGCCCGCACGTGTTGGACGCGAAGGCTTTGCCCTGAGTTGCGTCGTAGCTCTTGGTCATGATGTCCTCGATGACGCCGCACGTCACGTTGTTCGCGGCGACGACGCGGCCAGCGAGCTGGCACTGCTTGCACTCGGCCCAGATCTCGAGACACGCGTCACCCGAGCACGAGTTGCACTTGGCCAGGATGCCGCCAGTCTTACACTCGTTCACGTAGGTCGAGCCGAGGCCGAGCCCGGCGAGCATGCTCGGGTAGCCGAGTGCCCACTGCCTGGCCGTACGCTTCGCGAGCAGCCCGTTGTAGGCGAAGCCCGAGAGGTCGAGCTTCGCGATGGCGTTCACGCCGCTGATCAGAAACGTCATGACCGTCGAGCCCACGTTCTTCATGGCCACTGGGTCGAGCGAGTTGAGGCCGTTGACCCAGCGCATCATCTGCGTCCCGTTCTTCTGCACAATGTCTGCAAGCTCGGCGTCGGTCATCGTCGAGCCAAATGTGCCCTTGACGAGGCTCATGAGGAAGCCAAACTCGCCCCCCGCCGAGCCCAAGACGCTGAGGTACCCGACGTCAAAGCTCACAAACTCGTCCTGCTCGGTACACCCGGCGCAGCTCATGTTCGGCTCGAACGTGTGGTACGTGTACTGCTTGTAGCTCACGCGATTGTTGTCATCGAAAATGACGTCCACCTTGATCTGGCGCCGGCGGTACACGTACGGTCCGGTCTCCTGGAGAGCGAGCTTTGCGCCAGAGCTCAGAAACGCCTCGGCGTTCGTGATGTTGAACATGCGCATGGTGTAGTAGTACGGCGTGCAGTCCTTGCAGTCACCGTACGGGTCGTAGAAGTCCTCCTTGGCGTCCGCGACGCTGCAGACCACGACGCCCGTCTTGATCTTCTTGTCGATGACTGCTGGCAGCACGGTGCCGTAGACAATCGCGACGACGACGAGCAGCGCACCAGTGATGAGCAGCGTCCGCGCGACCGCCAGTGGCGAGCACCCACCGCCGATGCGTTTGGTTGGACCGTGCGCATTCTTGCCAGTCACGTCTGGTGTCGAGACGCTGTGGTGATGCAGATAATAATTACATACTTGCTGAGCTGACGGGATCACGACTGGGGGGACGGGGGATGCAAGACAAGATGCAGTGATTAACAGGAGTGTACTTACTTTTTCTCGTATGCGTCGTTCGTCGAGCCGGGCGTGTCGACGACGCCTCCTGTCGCCATTATGGAGCTGTTAGCGATGGTACAGAGCGAAGCTGTTGGAGTGGACTTGCGCTGGAGCTGGCGAATTAGGAAATGAGCGAGGGAGGGAGCAGCACGAGCAGTGGAACCTCAAGACCCACACGCACTCCAGCAATCGGAGACCGGGCCGTGGCGACGCCAGGGTGGCAGCAGCAAGGAGAGTGCGAGAGGGCATTTTGCTGCGGAGAAGACCTTCCCGATTTTCGTGTTGGCTCTCAGCATGGTCACTTTTCGATGAGAGAAAGAAGACTGGAAGGGAGGAGGGCGAGCGCATCACGGCGGACTCACAGCGCTGACTTCATGGATTAGTCTCTTGCTGCAACTTCAAGCGACATAGTTAGTTTTAACCATAATACTATACATAAAATGAACGTATTATTATCATTTTTGGGTAAAGCTGACTTATTTCAGTACTACCATGATACAACGCGAATACAAGCAAGTATGCTGCACTCCAAATTCGAGCGAAATCTTTTATATGTCTATGGTATGCAAACCCACGACCAAGGTTGCCTAAGACGAGCACGCATTTCAGCCCCACATCCAGAAATCATCTATCAGAACATGAAGACGCAATGTGGAGAGGCACTTACGTACTGGTTCAAAACCATCGTTGTTGTCTTTCTTTGTATGGTTATGGATTGTTCTTGTAGATCACCAGAAATCGCTCATTCTGCAATTTCGAGAAAAAAGAACACTATCAACTTGTCAAGCACATTCGGCCGTGATCACCCATTTCGATGAGCAGAATGCACTTGAACAGTACTCAAGCATGGTTGCTGCACGTGGCGTGGCTCTTTCATGCATTTACGTATCGCTTGGCAAAGATAGAGCGATAAGAAGGTGTATCGAGGACGTCGCTTGCTTGAGAATCCGAGTCAAGAGGGGTGGGTGATCGAAACCTCGAGAGGCGGCGTGACGAGATCGTGTTCATGCAGATACCGGTCGAGTCTTGCATCAACTTGTGTACCGAGCTAGCTCAAGACGTTAAAAGATGAAAAGTTGGACAGCTACAGGATTGAAAGAGCTTCACGCGTGTCGGTTGCTCCGACAACCTAAGTGAGAAGCGGATAGATGTACTTATCGTAGATTGGCTCCCAGTAGCACGGCCAGCCAAAGTCCGTCGAATTGCGGTTCCAGCAGTTGTGGTCCACATTGGGGACGCTGTGGCGGTGTAGGCGTCCGACCTCGTTCATCGCCTTGAGGCCAAACGTGTCGCCGACGTACTCGGGCATCTCGGTCATGTCGAGCACCGTGAGCTCCTGGAACTTGGTCTCGACCTCCTCGAGGCTGTCGACGCTTGAGTAGAAGCCGTAGAGCCCTGTCTGGTACGGCACCTGCGCCGAGTCGTTGGGAGATGCGAAGAGGTGAATGTTGTCCACGCGGACAAAGTTGTCCTTGTAGCGCTTCTGGTTGGTCTTACAGGTTGTGTCGCTCTCGGCGCACGTGATGAGGTTGTCGTAGATTGAGAGCACGGTGTTCACGGCGGCACATACGGCGAGCGAGCTTGGTTGAACTGTGGGATACTCGCCTGCAGCTCCGGTCTGGCAAAGATCACCTCAAGGAGCTCGCGCTGGAACTTACCCTTCATCAAGGACGGGTCCGCTCCGTAAGCAGAGATGTTGAACACCGTCGTTGGGATCTGCGCTCCGAGCAAACTGATCGCAACCGTGGTCGGCACGTTGTCCTCCGGCTGTGGACCGTAGAAGTGGCCGTTGCTGCCAGCGAGACTCACAAACATCTTCATGTTGTGGTCGTCCATCTCCTGAATCACGAGTCGCGCGATCGTGCCGCCCTGTGAGTAGCTGATGAAGTGGTAGCCGTTCGCAAACGTCGATGGGTTGGCCGCAATGACGGACCGCACCTGGGCGACACCAAGCGCGACTTGCTTGTTGAGACCGTTGGTGATGGTGCACGCGTCCATGTAGAAGACGAACGTGCGACCCTCGGCGGTTAGGTTGGCGCGGTAGTTGGCGCTGTTCTCGGTGTTGCCTGACGTGCTGTGGAAGTAGAAGATCGGGAGCTTGACCTTGGGGTGTTTGGAGACGGGTCGTCGATGATATCAGCGTCGCCGCAGGCCGGACCGGCAGCGCTGGTTATTGGGGTAGTGGCAAGGCAAGCGACAGCAGCAGCAGCGAGTGC
Organism: Globisporangium alternatum; assembly: GCA_023334315.1. Taxonomy (NCBI): domain Eukaryota; phylum Oomycota; class Peronosporomycetes; order Pythiales; family Pythiaceae; genus Globisporangium; species Globisporangium alternatum. Next base: position 3,706 of record JAASGT010001055.1, on the reverse strand, counting down.
CACACACGCGCGAGCGAGACGAAGCGATACCATGGAGGCTGGTGGCGCCGAGTGGAGAGCAAACAGACTGACAGGGTCCAAGTTTTTGGTTGACGGGAAATCGTCGAGTGATCGAAGCGGTCGACCACTCGACCACCAGGACGCAGCAGACCGGACGCTCACTCGAGGATGAGGAACGCGTCACTTGAAGAAGACACAGCCGGCTTCAACTACTGAGTATGTGATCATACCAGATTTGCTGTCGAGGAGGATGTATCCTCAATTGTACGATCGATCGTACGAGTGAAGTTTTGCCTGAGAGCCTCTTGGTGCTGTCGTTCAGTATCTAGAAAACGCTTGCATCTGACACGGCGAACCCACGTAAGGCTGGTGATTACGACTGGAGCAGGTGCGTTGCAGGCTTTGGTTGTGTCCACATCCGAACTTCAACCTGTATGTTGAAGTTCAGATGTGGACATCCAGTCAGCAACTAGCCCCTCTCTATATATATCAAAACCCTTTTATAAAATGATTTACATAACATTTCAATCTGTTCATATACATTTTATAATAAATAACTAGCTTATACTGGCTTCCTATTGCAAACATCGAAAATCATTCATTATAGAAGGTCAGCAATTTACTCATTTGACGTGAGTAGATCAATTGTCATGTCCAAGAGCTCACAAGGCACTTCTATTTCGATTTCGCCTTAGTCTGCAGCGGCTACCAACCAGTTCTCTCACGCAAGTGTGTAGGACGGGTTGCGGAGCTCTTCATAGGCGATCGGGTACCAATTCACCGGTCCCGGACCGACCAACTTGAGGGAACAATCTAAACCCACCATCGGGCCAGAGGGGATCGCCGCCGTGGCCTCACCCTTGGCGATCAAGCGAGCACACAGTGGTGTGTTGGGCGCGCTAATATACGCCATCGAGAAAGGGGCCTTGGTCAACCAGTCGGGCAAAGACTCTATGCTTGTGGAGGCCAGACTGAGCCAGCTAATGGGGGTGGGGGTCGCTGGCAGCGCCTTGATCGGGTTCCCATTGAGGATCAGCAGCGGGATGAACGAGGTCCGCAGCAGCGCATCAGGGATTTCCGTCAGGTTGTTAAGCGCCAGTGATAGATACATCGGCATCATGCGCGGCACTGCGACAGGGAACGCTTTCAGTTTCATCTCTTCGAGCACAAGGATAAGGTGCTTGGGCCAGATCGTGTCCAGGTTGTCCGGGATCTCCGTGAGGTTGGACTTGCTGATCACCACTTGAGACAGCCTTGGAGGAAACTGTGGCGAGAGAAGCCCGGACGGGAACGCTGTCGCGTTGGTGTCGATGAGAAAGATGAAACGCAGCATCGGGTGGCTCGTCCTCGTGATCGCAGCGTCTTCGTCCCACTCTGCGATGGCCGAGTTGTAGACCTTCAGCCCCAGAAGAGCGCTTAGCTTGCTCACGTGTGTCGGGACTTCAAGCGATGGGCAATGCCTGATCACCAAGTGCTCGATGCGGTCTACTTCAAAGCTCGAGATGATTCGCTTGATGTCGGACGCGACGCCAGCAAACTTCTCCTCTCTACAGTTGATCTCCAGCAACGAGCACCCAGGTTTGGATGTGAACCAGGGGCGCGTGCGTAATCGACACTGCGGGTATATCGGGTGCGAGGCAGCGTGGAGGTGTGCGCAGAGCACAAAGAGCCCCCAGAGCATCAGGAAGCGGTGGCCAGCTTTTTCCCATTGCTGCTTGCGGAAGGACACGCGGAGGAGGATCCCGCTGGTGCCTCGACTGATCTTCAATGGCGATGGGGCTGAGACTGTAGTTGCCTCAGTACCGGTGGCGCTACCTGGCTCTGGTAGAATTGAGGCTCGCGTCGGCGCGAGATTCTCAAGCGGACAGATGATCTTGGTGATCGCGTACAGCCAGCGCGCGACATTGAGCGCGATCAGGCACCTAGAAAAGCAGTCGTAGAGCGATGTCACTAGCAGGAGCTGGAGCTCGTTGATCATTTGGATGAGCCAGATGTCCATGTAGCCGTACTCGACGCCGTAGGTCGTCGACGCTCGGTCGAACTGCTGGTAGTACGGCACGAAGAGCGCGAATGGGATCACCATGTACGACATGACGTCCAGGAGCACGCTCACGATTGCACAGCAGAGCCGCGTGCGACCGACAGACGACGAGTGCGAGAGGAACTGGATCAGCGGCGTGGACCAGCAGTTGAGTAAGAGGAAGCCCACGAGCACGTTGTTCATCCAGAGCCGAGGCACGAACGTGCTCACGCGGTACGCCTGGTATGTCTGCAGGAACGTCTGTATGATCTCGCGCAGCAGGAAGAAGAATTCGTAGTTCTCGCTGCGGATGTCCAGTGCGTCGACGCACGCCTTCCCCGCCGCAAACACCGAGCTCGCGAAGCGCTGGATCAGTCGAGGCAAACACGCCTGGGCTCGCTCCACGACCTGAGTGAGCGCCTGGCTAGCCTGGTCCACCAGCTGTACGATCCGATTGCCTTTGGGAGCCTCTGGCAAGCCCGCTGCGCAACCAACTGCGTGTAAGCGGAGCATGAGCTTGCGGTGCCAGACCGACCGCACCAAGTAGAGCGCGAGCATGCCGCAGTGGATAGCCGAGAAGCCAAAATACATGGCCGCGATCGACGGGTAGTAGCGCTTGTCGACCGAGAGTGCGTTGCTCGTGATCGTGCTCATGAAGTTCGTCGTCAGCAAGTACCGATAGAGAACGCCGATCGCGGCCGGGAAGACGGCGCAGATAGCGTGCGTGAGCATGATGGTGACCCAGTACCAGCGAAACACGCGCCGGCTCAGGAACACGTTCACCACGCGCTTCTCACAGAAGGAGGTCGGTGGGACTGGGGTGTGGACGCTGGGCTCGCGCAGCAGGCCGACGCGCAGAGTCCCCATCGTCAGTCAGGTCAGTCAATCAGGGTGCGTTTAATTGCGCTAAAGTATGCGCTCGTTGAGCTCGAGGAGAGTAGTTGGAGGCTGATGGGGCGTCAAGGTACGTTGCTCGACTACGTGTGTGTGGAGATGCACGGAGAAGTTCTGCAGGCAGGTAGCCCAGAGCGGATTCGAGTGCGTTCGTACTAAGAACAGATGCACAACGCACCGGTTTCTGCTTCGACAGTGTCATTTCTGAAATAGATCGACACACGAAACACATGACGCCACACACATCAGCACTCAGGACACTATATCCTATAAGGCACCTCACAAACACTATAACCTATAAGGCATGTCGAAGCTGCGCCGTCGGTGGGTTGACCGCAATGACGGACCGCACCTGGGCGACACCAAGGCGATCCGCGACCCGCTGCTCAGCGCCAGCGGCGGCAAACACCACAAGATCCTCACAAACGATCTCGCTGTCTAACGATGAAATTTTCCAAGCGAAGACGCTCTCCAGACGACGTCGCTCATCATCTCGCGAGTCTGCGCTTGCGTTCTACCAAGCTCCCGCGAGTGGCTCCAGTCGACGAGATCGTACCTGAGTCCGACAGTGAGCCGGAGCGAGAAGACGCGCCCGTGCATCCAGTCAAAGCGTCCAGTCGTGCACAAGTGACGCCAGTCTTTCCCTCGTGGTGAGAGGAGTCTGTAGCGACTCGCGCAAAAGAGATCTGGCTGCCTTCGGACCAGGACAAGTCTTTCCCAGCAAGCTCGAAGCGGCTCAAGGGCAGGTCGTGGTTCACACTGAACAACACAATCGAGAGACCAGCAACGAAG
>JAASGT010001054.1:0-11919 GCA_023334315.1 Globisporangium alternatum | reverse complement strand
GCGACTTCTCAGGGTGCTCTTGGTGGTGCGCGCGCAACTCTTGCTTCTGTCCGCGAGTTAGTCGAACGCGTGTCGTCGTTTTCGCCATCTTGCGTGTCTTTAGCGCTGTTCTCTTTGCGTTGTGTCGTGATTTGCGTGCCAAAAGTGATCGATCAAAATAAACAGGTTTTCAATATACAAAAATTAAATATTAAAGATATTATATTAGAGCAATGGTCAGTAATGAGAGGTATGACTGTACCGTCGTCTGTACCTCCTCGAATAATGCATACCCTTTTGAACACGATTGGTTTAATTTACACGGAAAATACTGAGCTGTAAATTGTTCTCGTACTCGAAAAACAAACTGTACCAGCTTGTATGGTACAGCTCCGGTCTGCTCACTCCAACCGGTCGGTCGTTCAATTGTGAGCGGTCGGTCGGACACAAAGATCCTGATGCTGGTCCATGCGCACGCACGCGATCCAAAGCCTCCGTCTCTCAGCAAACAGACAAAGCAAACAACAGACAAAAGCGAACAACAAGCACAAGCGAACAAGTGCAAGTTGTAGTCACTTTACGCACCACTCGACGAAGCGAAGCGGCTCTTGCGCTGAACAACCAATTGTTCCACACGAGCAAGCAAGCAACACAAGCAAGCAACATACGCAGTTGTTCACTTGCGCACTGCGGCATTCCACACAGCACAGTACACACACAGCAACACACTCCGTGACAGAAATCCCCAAACGCCATCATGTCGACGACGCTGCCGCTGCCGCGCGGCTTCTTCGACACGAACGTGCGGCTCTCGGAGGACGCGCGCCGGGGCTACGTCGAGCTTGCCGAGGCGTCCATCCGCCAGGTCTTCGCGCTCAGCGACGCGCACCGCAACGCGTGGATCCCCGTGCGCGAGAAGAAGGCGGTGGCGGTCTTCCGCAATTTCAGCCACACGCGCAACGGCTCAACAAATGGCGGCGCACACCGTAGTAATATCGCCGAGGTGGGTGGCAAGGCGTCCATGCACGCATCGCTGGACGAGGTGGGACGCGCGTACGCGGCGCACGACGACGCGCTCTTCCGGCGGCTCATGAAGAAGCTCAACCCGGGCGTGATGGACGCCGCCGTGCTCTTCACGATCGTGCCGCGCACGCCGCACACGCCGTTTCGGTACATAGGCATCAAGTGGTTCGCCGTCAAGACGCCCACGCCGCTCGTGTCCCATCGCGACTACTGCTGCCTCGAGGTGCAGGACAAGATCGTGGATGCCTTCGGCAACGAAATGTTCATCCGCATCCTCAACTCGGTCGACATTGCCGAGTGCCCGTCGCTCGAGAACTCGCACGCGCTCGTGCGCGCCAAGTTGCTCTCGGGATGCATGTACCGCGCGGACCGCGCCGAGCCCAACGTGCTCCGCGTGCACCACATCTCGCGCTTCGACCCATCGGGCTACTTTCCCTCGCAATGGGCGTACAAGACAGCTGAGTCGCAGCTCATCAGCAGCGTCGTGCAGATCCGTCGCATCATCGAGAAGCAGCAGATGAACTTGTGCACGTTCGTGGACAAGAAGCAGTGGGTGCCCAATCACGCGCGCCAGAACTGCGCCGTGTGCAGTCGCAACTTCAGCACCTTTCGGCCGCGCCACCACTGTCGCTGCTGCGGTGAGGTCATCTGCGGCAAGTGCAGCGTCTTCAAGTCCGTCGACGTACCTGGCACGACGATCAAGAACGTGCGTATCTGCTCCATTTGCAACATGGGCGTCCAGAAATCCGCAGGTGGGACGCGAGAAGTAGAGGACGCCATGTCGGACATCTCGACGTCGTCCGTCACGTCCAGCAGCACAATCGCGCACAATGAGATGAACATGATGGACCTGTACCTGAGCGCCAGCAACCCAGGCACACCGTCCGCGTACTCGAGCGCATCGTCGACCAACTCGAACCTCTCGTTCCGGTCCACTGCGTCCTCACGGTCGGTCGTCGACGCGCGCTCGCGCGGCTTCAGCTCGCAATCCGGCTCCACACACTTGTACCGCACAGGCAGCCAGCGCGGCGGCTTTGGCTCGAGAGCCACCGCCAGCAACCAGACGCCGCGCTCGTTCTACGACAGCAACACGCCGCGCTCGTACATCGCGAACAACCTGACACCGCGAGACACACCGGGTTTCAGCAGCAGCGGCAACACGACGCCACGATCCGACAATGGTCGCCACACGCCCTCTGCGGCAGCTCAACGAATGTCGATCTTCAAGCAGAATCCGCTGGACCTCGGGTACCTGCGCGACTCGCTCAGCAGTAACAGTGGCGGTCAGGTGCGGCCATCGATGTCCAGCGAAGAGAAGACGGCTCCTCCTCCATGTGTAGTGCTGAAGCCCGAGCAGTCGGACGTCGCCTCTGACGACGCCGACCATCTCGAGTCCTCGGCCGTGAGCACGTCGTCGCAGCTTTCGTCCAGCAACTCGACGCTGTTTGCCGAAGAGAAGGAGATGTCGCACTTCAGTCAGCGGCAGGTGGTCACCCGTGATCGCGCCATGACACAGCAGCCTCGCGTGCTGTCTGAGCGATCAGAGAGAGACTCGAGCTCCGTTGGACTGCGCAAGTCCACTTCGAACATGCGCGCGTCCAGCAAGGAGGACAGCAGCAGAGGCAGCATCAGCAGCAAGAAGCCGTTCTTCGGAGGGCTCTTCTCGCGCAGCTCAATCGCCTCGGCCAGCACGGAGCGCAAGCTGGCGTCCACGTGAGTTCAGTCAAGCAAGCAAGCGCCGCCTTCAGCTTCCATTTCGATCCATTTCAATTAGACCCCCCGTTAGAACTCACTCCATCCATTCAGCAGCCGAGTGGAGTGCTGAATGGTCTCCTCGCTCGATGTTCCGTATCTATCCTAAAAGAAATCCAAGAGTCAAGATGTTCGTTCAACTAAACTCAACTAACCCCCATGTACTAAAGCTAATCAATCAATACACGCAAAGCCACCACAGCCACACGTTTCTTTCGATAGCTCCTCCCATCAAGCTCATCACCTTGAGCTCTGGTTGTTGTTGCTCGGACGCTCGCCCGTGAGCTCCAGCGCCTTCTGCTGCTGTAGCATGCCCTCTAGTCGCCGCGCGCCCTCGAGAAACTGACGCGACTGCACGCGCTGCTTGGCCACCAGAAGGCGCTCCTGCTGAAGTTGCAGCACCGTCTTGTCCACACGCGCCTTCTCGTGCTCGACGTCGCGCGCTCGGCGTTCGCTCTCGGCCACGCGCGCCTTCATGGTCTCGTGCTCGCCCTTGAGCTTCTCGAGCTCGCCCTTGAGCTCCGCGAAGCTCTGCATGGTCTGTGCCAGCGCGCGCGACTTGTCGAGCGTCTCGCGGCCCAGCTTGGTGAGCTCCCGCTTGCGCTGCTCGAGCACGCCCTCCTCGTCGCGCAGCTTTGCCAGCCGGTCTTCCAGGTACGCGCTCTTGACGTCCAGCGCCGCGCGTTCCTCCACGAGCTTCATGGCGCGCACGTCCAGCTGCGCGCGCGTGGCGTCGAACCGGCCGCGTTCCTCGTCAAAGCGCGCGCTCGTGCGCGTGATGGATACAAGCAACTCCTTTCGCTGCTCGTCGATGGCGTCGCGCTCTCTCGCGATCTTTACATGATGTTTACAGTCATAAACAAAGGAGAGTCAGAAAGGAGTGGACTTATCCGAGTGTACCCACTTTGCCCTGAAGCCAGCTGGTCAGATGGATGGATAAATGGACTGAATGACAGCCAGACAACTAGACGCACGCACCGCCTGGAGCTCCGTCTGCACGCGTTGCTCCGCCTTCTCCTCTGCGACCTTCTTCATCTCCCAGGCCTGTGCCACGACGCCCTCATGCCGCAGCGCGTCGCGCGCCGCCTGCGTCTCGAGCTCGCGCATCTGCTTGATGAGCGCCGCCTCGAGCTTCTCGTAGCGGTCCTTCTCGGCTTCGAGGATCAGTCGGTGGTTCTCGGGCAGCGACACGCGCTCACTCTCGCGACTCGTGGTCTCCTTCTCGAGCGCGCGTTGCAGCGACTCGCACTCGAGGCGGCACTTGTGCTCCAGCACCTGGAGCTCCACACGGTGCTGCGACACGGCGTCATCCACGCGCTTCTCCGCAGCCAGTTTGGCGTTCACGGTCTCCTCAAAGCGCAGGTTGAGCGCATGGAAGTCGCTGAGCGTCGTTTGGAGCTTCTCCGCCAGCGCCAGGTTGCGCTCTTCGACCTCGCGCTTCTCGGCTTCGACACTGGTGAGCACGCCGTGCAGGTGCGCCTTCTCAGCCTCCAGCTTGCGGTTGAGCTCCATGAGGTGCTCGCTCTGGGTGGCCGCGTCCCGGAGCTCGGCGCGCAGCCTGTCGACCATGCGATCGTGCTCGCGGCGGCGCTCGAGCGCGCGCTTGCGCTTCTTGTCCATGCGCGCCTTGCGCATCTTGAGCTCGTCCCTGTGCATGCGCAACTCGGCCTTGAGCTCGCGCTCCTTCCACTGCAGCAGCGTGTTCTTCTCGCGCAGCTCCTCAATTTCGTCCTCGAATTTGCTCTCGACCTTACGCAGCAGTAGCGAAAACTTCTTCTCCTCGCCCTCGGCCAGCTCGTGGCTCGGCGGTGGCGGTGCATACCAGTACTGCGGTGGAGCTTGAGTCTGGGGATATTGAGGCACTGGTACTGGTGTACTGCTGGGCTTGGACAGCACCTTGACGTCTACGTGCGGCGAGTTCGGGTTTGTGAATGGCGACGGCGACTTGGAGCTACCGGCACCAGTACGCGTGGGTGAGCTCTTGGCGTTGGGGATCGAGAGGTCGACCACGAGTCGCGCGCTCTGAGTCGCGCTCGCATTTGACTTGCGGCTCTCGTCCTCGAAGGACGCCTCGTAGTATTCGGTGTCCTCGCTGATGGTTGCAGGTCGCTTTGCGGGACTGAGCTGGGGGCGGGCAGTGGGGCTACTGGCAGTGGCGCGTTTGGGGGAACTGGGCGCGGAGGCCGACGTCGCGTCCTCCTCAAAGTCGACGCTGTAGCCATCGTCGTAGTCCTCGTATTCCTCATCCTCGTAGGCGTCCGACGCGTCCGAGGGCGAAGCTGCTGCTGGTGTTTTGGCTGAAGGTTTAGTGGATCGATTAGCACCACCACCGCCGCTCTCTTCGATCTCGCTGGCGACGCCGCTGTCGTCGCCGTCCGCGAGCTGGTTCTCGTCGTCCGACGCGATCTCCGACGCGGCCGAGTCGTCACTGTACATCCTACTATGTGCTGCTGTGTATGTCTGCTGTGTGCGCCATTGCCTTTTCGCGACTCTTCACAGAGGCTGCCTGCCTGTCATCAAAAAGCGTGTCATACACGACTGCTGGTGCTGTTGGCAGACAATGGAGAGCTCAACACATTGACGACACGGAAATGATACGAGAGAGCGGGCCGTGGGGTTTGATTAACATAAGTTGATTTTGGAATATGCTACCGCGAGAGAGTTCTGAGGCAAGCCGTCACGACTGCCGACCGACTCAGGGTCAGCCAGCCGCGTGTTCTTCCATTCACAACTCAGAGAGCAAAGGAGACGACGACCTAAGCGACCGAAAGACGAGCGAGCAGCCGACCCGCCTTCAAACCGAAAGAGGCCCATGCGCAGGGGGACGACCGCTCTAAGCCTTCTGGGCGTTCGAGTTCGGTCCGACCTTCTTCGCGCCACCCGCCACAACGTTCACGAAGCGGCGGTTGTACTGCCAGCGCTTCTTGGCGCGGCCGGTCAGAGCCTTCTTCTTGTCCTCCTGCTTGGCGACCTTAGGGGTCTGGCCCTTGACCTTACCGGCACGAGCCAGCGAACCGTGGACCTTACCACCACCACGAAGACGCAGCACCAGGTGGAGAGTGGACTCCTTCTGGATGTTGTAGTCGCTGTTCATTGTGGAAACATGGGAGCATGTGAGCCGCAATGATCACTTGCATAGTTGAGTAGACTGCACAACGGCAGACGTACCTCAGGGTGCGGCCATCCTCAAGCTGCTTGCCGGCGAAGATCAGACGCTGCTGGTCAGGAGGGATGCCTTCCTTGTCCTGGATTTTCTGCTTGACGTTGTCAATCGAGTCCGAAGGCTCGACATCAAGGGTGATGGTCTTGCCTGCAATTAGTAACAACACATAAGGGTGTCAGATTCGGGTTCACTGCGTCACAGCAGCTGCGCTTGGCTCGCTTGACTACATGCTGTGTGTGGCGTGTGTGCATGTGGCGTGCCGATGACTCTCAATCTGTCTGTCTGTTCTGTTGTTGCGTTGAATCACTCGATCTCTGCATTCTCGCTCGTGTTCTCTGCGCTGTAATCGACTGATTCGCTAAGCTGTTCTGCTCCACTCCAACCGTAGCTCCTCGTCACCATTCGGTCTCTCGCCACTGCATTATCGCCGCAGTCCCGCCACCCGCACACACGCTCACACAGCCATTGCAGACCACCGTACACTCCATCGCAAGCGACGCTCCGTACCGGTGAGGGTCTTCACGAAGATCTGCATGCTTGTTGATTCTTTCCTTCGCTCGCGGAAAATTCCAATTATCTCCTTGTACCTTTTTGCGGGCGCTCCATGTGCGTCGGCGCCAGTCAGTCCCCTCCACCATCCAATTCCACCAGCACGAGCTCGGGGAGTCTTTTTACGATTTTTTACAATGTGTAATTACAACCCTCAGCGGTTTTAGTAGAAAGTCGGACTTAGTTGATTTTGACTGTGAAAAGTCGGGTGGACCACATCATTTGAGACGCACAAGACAAACTTAGTAAGCTCAAAAGCCAAACTTAGCAACAGTAAAAAGGCGTTGCACCTAATTTCAGTATGAAGATGATAGCTTCCCTCGGAATCGAGCTTTCCCATCGTTACATAACAAAATCAAGATCAGCATCTATTTTAATTGGCATAAGTTCGCAACGTTGTTGACAAATCAACAAACGCACCTACGAATACCGAGCTCTGCTCACCGCCAAAAAGACTTGGACGAAAATGCTCCGGACGACGACACTCGCGGCAACAACGCGTGCGGCGCTGCGTCACCATCAGCGCGGCAGAAGCGCCCTGCTGCGCGAGACCGCAAATGCATGGAGCGCGCGCTGTCTCTCGTCCTCTTCGTCCTCTGACTCCGCCGCATCGACGGCTCCCTCCAGTGCGCATGAGTCCGTCCTCCCAACGCACATCAAGTTCCGCATGCCCGACTTGGACTTTGAGGTGAGCGAGCAAGAGCTCAACAGCATACAGGCAGCGCCTACACGCCTGTATAACCACTCTCTAACGTTTGTTTACGGATCTGTGTGGCTTGTGGTTCATTTGACAGCACATTTCGGGCGGAAACGCGGTCGTGACGCTCTCAAAATGGCACATTGGCGAGGGCGACGAAGTGAAGGACGGTGCACAGATGTGCGAGGTACGGCGTGCGCTTTCACGAGTTGTTATGTGTAAATTATTGCTGTTGGTGCTGACAACTAGCTGATGCTATTGATTACAGATCGACACGCCAGACCTGAACTTCGTGCTGGAATCGGGCGACGAAGGCTACATTGCGAAGATCTGTGAGTTTGACATGCTTTTCTATCGATATACATTGCGTTCGCTGGCTGACATACTACGCTGCTCTCATGTCATTGCTGTTACCGCTTGCAGTTGTCCAAGAAGGCACTTCAAACGTGTCTCCCAACCAGCCTTTGGCGGTGATTGTGCCAGAAGAGAACGACATTCAGCCGTTCCTGGACGCGCTCAAAGCCAACCCGCGCGCCATTGAAGGTGAGATCAGGCAATGAAGAAGCCTGCTGTAGGTACAAAATGACTCAGCTGTGTGTCTAAATGCTTTGTGTATGCTCACAGGCTACGTGGAGCCAGCCACTGCCGAGATCACCTCCAGCGAGTCGAGCAGCAGCAACAGTACAAGCTCCTCGTCGTCCTCCTCTTCCACAGGCAGCGAAGTGCTGCGTGTGCTGCAGAAGCTGCAGAAGGAGGGCCGCTTCAGCGACGAGAAGCAGCTCAAGGTGCTCAAGTCGCTCGCGCGCAAGAACGACGAGCAGCTGCTCGTCACGTTCAAGGGCAGCTTCGAGAGCGAATCGTCCGATGAGGTGACATTCGACAAGGAGTTCTTCGTCGAAAACGCGCTAGAGCTGGCGGACGAGGCGATCGCGAAGGAGGCGAAGGACGCCGAGAACTAGCTCTTTGGTGGAGAGCCCATTAAGACAGACACGCTCGATCGATTGGGGATCGTAATATGAAAGCCTCACTTTGTGCATTGTGACAACGAGTATCGACAAGACAAGCGCTGCAGTTTTGCCCCACGAGTTGTTCAAGTTGTCGGCGTTGGCACACCTCTGTCAAAGCGCTGGAGGTTCGCATTATTATACTTGCGAATATCGAACATAAAAGGATTGGATATATATTCACACAAAGAAAGCATATCCATTTTGCCAACAAAGCTTTCTTTGTAAGAATTTATATTATATTACACTTCAATAAAAAGCTATGTAATTTCACACTATTTATGTGATTCGTCAAAACCTACTTATAAAATGTATTCTATATAACAGTCTCCGACAGCATAAAGGATACAAATTGATTTTTTGGCGTCAATTTTTTGCGCATTGAGAACGCGTTTATTAGAATCGATAGCATTTAGGCTTGGCTATCCGCCGATATATAATTTGTTGCGGAATGATTAGTAGAAACTCGTTACGAGCCAGTTTTCTGTGAGTCATTTTTACCCGCGTAACCAAATAGTAACCATGTGTAACCAGTGATCATTTTCCGTTTGAAGATGGAAGCCAAGGAAGACGACGAGTGGATTGGCGACGGAGGCGACAACATGCGCTAAGTGGGGCGTGGTAAGTGCAAGCGAGGGTCGAGACGCTACGAGTTCGACCGGAGAAGAAGCGCGAGGAGAGCAAGCGCCAAAACGAGCCGCAAGCACGTCTCTCTTCTGAACTGGTCGTACTTCGCGACGCTGAGAGAAAAATTAGAGCAGCCAACTTTGGGCAGCAGCTCTCCGACAACGTCTCGCATCGAGTGCTTTTGGCTGCAGTGGTCATGCAGCTAGATCATTTGGAGCAAAAGCAAAAGGAAGGAAAGAAGTCTTTGTGCAAGCAAGCCCCACCGCGAATTCACGAGCGAGTCTGTCAGCTGCTTGGTGTTGGCCCCAATACGTTCAGTAAGAGCATCCACACGTGCTTTGGAGCAACGAGCGAGGTAGCAGCAGTTTCAGCGTTTTACCGGGCAGACTCAAGGAAGGGCAACAACAGCAAAAAAGCAACGTGGATCCTAACACAGCCAAAATTTACATCGCCACGCGCGACTTTGTGCGGGCCAAACGGATGAACCGCGAATGCGTCACAGCGCGACAAGTGATGGACATGCTGATGGAGAAGAAGTGGCTCGTGGTGACGAAGAAAGCAGACGGAAGCTTCGAGCGAACTGCATTTGACAGCGCGTGTCGTTGTATCCAGAGGTACCTCTCGAAGCTCGAGTACCGGCGAGGCAAGCGCTCGAACAACATTGCACTCAAAGACTCGATTCATCTGAAGCATTGCTCCTACTTGCGGATTCTGCGCGACAACAGGAAACTCCCAGCTACCGACCAGCTCCGCGAGGTATACCTCGATGAGTCATATATCCACCAGGGCTATCATCGCTTTGAGGACTCGTTGTGGGACCCAAACGACGAGCAAGACGTGCAGCTCGGTAAGGTTGCTGGAGGCGGGCGGCGCTACTGCTTCATGGCAGCAATCCAGGACCAAAATCCACGCAGTCTCTCTCCTGCAGAGCAGCGCCTCAAGCGCAACATGGCTGGCCTCGTCCCAAAGTCGTACTGGCGATTCTGTCCGTCGCGCAAACGTGAATAACATGGAAACTCCACAAAGTCTTCAACGGAGTGAACTTCCTAAATTGGTGAAGGGAGAGTCTGCTGCCGAACCTGAACACTCCATATCTTATTATCATGGACAGCGCGTCCTACCATCGTACCCTCCCATCAACCACACCAACGCCGACAACGATGAAGAAGGCAGAGTGCATCGCCTATTTGGAGCAGGTTTGCGCGCCACATTCATCAGACATGGCGGCGTTTGAGCTGAAAGCGCTGGTACGTGCTCACATCAGAGCCAATATCGAGCCAGAAGCTGTACAGGCTGCCGCTGAGCAAGGACACCGAATCCTGTTCATCCCACCATACCATAGCGACTTGCAACCGATAGAGCTCCTGTGGGCTCGTGTCAACAGTAACGTTGGTCGCAAACATACTGCGCAGACGACATTGGACGCGGAATTTGAGTTTCTTCAAACAGACGAAGGGTAGTTCCGAGTCTACGGAAGCACTCATATCGGCGCTATGATTGAAACCGCCAGAACAATCGCTGAGCAGATGGCGAGGGAAGAACTAGAGAATGACAGTGCTGAAAACGATAGCGATGAGAGCAGTGACCATGTTGGCGTAAGCGAGGATAGCAGCAGCAGTGAGATATAAGTATCACTGATATTTTCACAAATATAGTGAAATCAAGTTGAATATGCAGATCGTCTGTGAGCACATCTCCGCATCTATGCCACCACTGTTCGGGCCGAAGGAATGTCCATGTTCCTTTTCATTCTCTTCCTCATGGAGACAGTCGTTTTTCTTTGTAAAAATGTACTCTATGGTATCGAGGACTGTTATAGTCGAAATGTGCTGTATAAAGGATACGACAGTCTCTTTGACGCTGACGTGGCGCTCTCGATGGCAAGTCTGCTGAAGGTGACGGTGTCGACTCCGCATGGCGCGTTCGCGTTTTCAGCTTCGGTGTCTGGAATTCAGATGGTGCGCAACGACTCAAACACGACGGTCTTCCGCTGCTTCCTCTCGCAAGTCAACACGGCGCTCATGGGCAGCGCGTACATCCCCACGAAGGACTGGTACGGCTCCGAACAAATCATGATCACTGTGGCAAACGTCACGCGCGTTTCGACGAGCGTCGGCGGTCGTGCATTTTGCAATCACGCCCGTTTGTGACAAGCCAACGTGGCAGCAGCAACAGCAGCAGTCGTCCGGTAGCTCAGCAGACAATGGCACCTTTGCCACGCTGCGTGAGGACGAGAAGTTGCTCATAGACAGTCTGTCGCTGACGGGCCCCGACGCACACGCCGACGAACTTAAGATCACAGTTCAGATCACAGCTCAGCACGGCGGCGTGATGCTGGCGACATGCCAGGGGCTGCTGCTTCTTCCCAACACACAGTTCAAGAGTGTCCCGAGCGATCTCTTGGCTTTCCCACAGCCTTCAGACACTAAAGCGAACGCAGTCACCGAGTCGAGGCTCTTCTCGCAGCTAGGAGTGCGCGGTCGTCCCAGCGGCGCCAACAGAGCGCTGCGAGAGCTCATCTACGAGCCAAACCAGCACTTCCACTCAAACGGGCAGCTGATCGAAGTGATCGATCTGCGTGCGAGCGCCGGATACGTATCCACAGCTCTGTCACCAGCAGCAGCAGTAATGGTTGGCTCTGCTTTCACCGTCCGACTGCGGATTCAGGCGGTCAATGATCCCCAGTCTTGCTTTCCAAGGACTTTGTCGCAGTCTCGCCCAACTGGTTGCAGACTGACGGCTCATTCGAGCGCCTGATGAGCATTCTTCCTGCATCAACAGTGAAAAACACGGAGGACAGCGACTTTTTCTTGAGCCTGCGGTTGTTCAGGATCCAGACGAAGCCCTTAGCAGTGGCCCAGAGCTGCAACTGCTGGTCAACATCTCGTGCGTGCACTGCACCATCCGCTCGTCAACGACTCTCTCACAGCTTCTTGAGCAGCCTAGGTTGTTCGTTTCTTCAATAAGTCAACTCGCTCTCGCATACTACGACCAAACGATACGAAGCAGCAAGAGGACGCAAGTTCACATGTTGCTTGTTCAGGGCGCTTTGGCTGCGCTCAACAGCGCTTTCTTGGGCTCGCTGGTCTTCAAAGGCGCTGCAAATGTCAACGGCATTGCTTTGG
>JAASGT010001053.1:0-11922 GCA_023334315.1 Globisporangium alternatum | reverse complement strand
CTGCGTGAGTCGCGAGCGCGTGCTGTCACTCTCCTTGGCCGAGTTCGCGCTGCTTCGCTGGATTGCGACCAGGTCCGGATACAATCGGCGGTAGATCTTGCGAGCAGCGACGTAGATGAAGATGAAGATGAGCGTAATGAAGATCGGGAACATCGCAGAGAAGACGATCGCCGCATTCGCCTTGGGCAGTAACTTGCTGTTCCACACTCGCAATGGCGAGAGTTCCGGCAGACTTGGATCCAGGGGCATGATCCCGAGGATGAACTCGTGGTCGGCATAGTCGATTAGGGTCTTTTCCATCCCAGGAAAGAGCTTCGTGATCTCCAAACGTGCTTCAAAGCCGATGAAGAAGAGTGCCATTGTCAGCGCCGGGTCGATGCGTTCGTTGCACAGCTCGCCGATCAAGCTCACAAATGTGACATAGAGCGCCATGAGGTCGGCTCGCATGACGCTCGGATAAATGAACGTCGATCGCGTCTTGGCGAGTTCGTTACCGCTAAAGAGCGTGAACTCCATCAGCGCCCAGAACTCGTCCATGTACCACGAGAGCAGCACGAGCGCGCTTCGGATCCAGTGCGAGGTCGAAACGCCGACAAACGCATCGCCGATCCAGATCTTACCCGAGCGCCAGTTGTAGTACACCACGACAAGCAGCACGACGAGACCAGTGGTTACACTGACAGCAAAGTAAAGGTGCAGGAAATGGACCCAGCCCCAGGAATCGCGCACCGTTGATTTCCCAATCCAGTTCCAGTTTGCGAGCATCTCGTGCGGGTCCTGGTGCAGTCGCCAGATCAAGTGCACGATGTTCGCCTGCTCGTTCGGAGACAAGAGGTAGTAGCCCGTGGAGCAGGATGTCGATACGACCCTACTCGCCTCAACCAGTGAGTCCTGGGGTACGCTCTTGAGCAGCCAAAACCCGTCGGGTGTGATGCCGTAGTAGTAGTACGCTTGAAAGCTTGCAGTCTGAAATGGGTACCCGAGCGCGAGCGCAAAGTAGTGCTTGATCTCCGTGGCGCGCATGTCGTTGATGAACGTCATGGTCGTCACTGCTGCGGGACCGCTCGTCTTCTGGCTGGAGACTTGGTATTCCTGGACGCCCATCGCCACTGCGAAGATGTAGACGTCGTCTGGATTGTCGACCATGCGCATGAGGTAGAAAAACCGCGGCGCGGCGATGTCGCCTGTCGTGAGCGACGTGAACGTGCAGTCGATGACCGGCATGATCATCTCGGTCGTCGCGGGGTTGAGAAACGTGAGGTTGTACGCCAGCGTCGCTCGAATCGACGCGAACATCGCGCGCTGGAAGTCGTCTTGATAGATCGACGACTCGGCGTAGGTGACGCAGCCGTCCAGGTGCGTCGAGTTCGTTTCGAGGAACAACGAGCCTTTCGTCCGTGGTGTCGTGTCGTGGTTCAGCGCTGCGACCATGGGGCTCTCTCGAATCGTAGTCTGGCCAGCGTACTGCGCCATGAGCTTGGTCTCGTAGATGAGGAAGTCCATGGAGCTCGTGCCCGCGTCCTGCACGAGGCGAAACGTGTCCAAGCAGGCTCTCAAGGACGTCACGATGTATACCACAGCCGCGACAGTCACAAAGAAGCGACGCGCGAGAATCCAGACTTGCTCGAGTGTGAGTCTTTTCGTTCCAGCGCCAGTACTTTTCGGGTTCTTTGAGGCAAAAGAGCTGCTGTTGGTAGTGAGAGCTCCATTCGGTGCCTGGGGAACGCCAGAGGTCGTCATCGTCGGCCGCGAGACGAAGTCCGAGGTTTCTCGAGTTTGTTGTGGCGACTCTTGATCACCTGGGAATCAGTGCTGAGCGTGGCAGACGAGGAACTGAAAGCCTTGGGCACTTCACTCGGCAGCAATTCATGAATCGGCACAGTTTGGCACCAGGAGCCCGCAAATAGCGAGCGAGACCTGCAGCTCAGAAGCGCACTCGTCTAAAGATGAGATGTCGCGCTAACAATACCAACCACTCACAATTCGTCACGTTGGCTCCGATCTTACGAAGTGCGTCAGAGTCACTTGATACATACATACAGTCCTTTTAATTGATATACGGACACCACATTTTGCCGTCTCCCAGACGCGCATCTTTGAATTTGACTGTGAAAATTGCGCCAATCGACGCAGAATTGTAAGGCAATTCCGCCAATCAAAACCGCATCGAAAACGAGTGAGTTTAGTGCGAGTAGCACATTTTTGCCAACATTTTGGAGCGAAATTGAAATACGGACACCTTTTATAATTGGTTTTAGTATGCTGTCACACGCCCTTTTCCCTTCAAAACAGACACACAACGCTTGTTCATCGACATCACAAGCGAGTCAAAGTAGCCGAGCGACAAGCTCTCCCAAGCGCGAGAGATCGCAGCCTTGAGCTTGTC
Source organism: Globisporangium alternatum (assembly GCA_023334315.1). Classification (NCBI taxonomy): domain Eukaryota; phylum Oomycota; class Peronosporomycetes; order Pythiales; family Pythiaceae; genus Globisporangium; species Globisporangium alternatum. The sequence continues at coordinate 9,536 of JAASGT010001053.1, read as the reverse complement.
TCTCGTGTCGAAGCTCCTGCCGTTCGCGTACACACGCTGCACCATAAGACTCCACACGTTTTCAGTCAATAGCACGCTTGGGAGTGCCTGAATCTCTTCGAGCAGCTTTTTTTGCTGCTTGTAGATCTCGATATGTGGTGGAACGCCAGACGCACGTATCCATGATGGTTTCTTTGTTGAGACACTGTCTTGCGCGCGACTCAGCAGACTCGTATCCCGGAACAGAGGTGTGGATAACAGAGCGTGGTTGGGCGGGAGGTTTCCCTGGAGCCACTTGGCGTGGAACACCAGCGACGCCAGACAGAGCTTTAAAATTTCGCGTAAACGCGCTTCCTTGTGTAGCTTTGGAAACACGGCCACGATGCCGATGTCGGAAAGTGTGTCCTTTGCTTCTCGAAAGTGCGGCGGCAGCACGGCAAACGCTGTTTTATTCAGCGGGAGGCCTGCCACGGCACGCCCCAAATACTGATCCCTGGCAGCGTCGTAACGCAGATATCGATCTTGGACGCCTCCAATTGACCAGCCGCACCGCAAACACACGCTCACAATCGATGGACCCCCTGTGCAGTCACTGCATGCATATGAGGCAACACCCTTTCGAATAGAGTGCGTTCCGAACTGCTTGTCTGCTGCACCGCCACTTTGAAGCAGTCTCCCAACACGTTTCCCCCGAATCTGCTTTTTTGTTGAGAGCCAGGAAACAGAGCTCCGCCTCCTTACGTCGGATTGCAGGCGATGTAGATGCCCAGCGTGGTCACCCAGCACGTGGCCGGACTGTACGGGTTTGTATACACGTGGCGGGGATCTTTAGGAGACCCTCCTTCTTGATTTGTTTTGACCTTGTAGAACGTACAGCCGATGCTGTAGTCGTGGAAGCTGATTCAGTCGGCACGCAGCGTTTGGACGGACTTCGACCGACACATTAGATTCCACTGGGTAGTAAGGAAGAGATGAGCGAAGCCACAATCGAGAAGCCGCAACGTGTTGGTGCACAATGCTTAATATTTTGAGTACGCTAATGGCGCTTTGCCGGAGTCTCTTGCGCCGCCTGACTGCATACACTCGGCCTCAATGCGCTTCAAACCAGAAAAGAAGGTCTTGAGCTGGTCGCCATACTCGACTGGCAGTGCCACCTTCTTCTTCCGATAGAGATCCTTCAGAGCGCTCCTGTATCCGCTAAGCGTGACGACAGCCACCTTGTTGTCTTTATCGTTCACTCGCGACAACAAGAACGCCTCAAAATGGTTGTAAGTGAAGAGGCTCACATCGATCGCCCCGTGCGAATCGAAGAACCGCTCTGGCTCGTCTTGAGTGCCGCGAATCCACACCGTAACCCCGTGAAGACAGCTCTGGTACGCTTTTCTCGTGGAGGTGGTGACACACGACGCGAGCACTGTCTCCGTACTGAGTTCGCTTCGTGCGTTGTTCTATTGCATGTTGACTTTGGATCTGCGATGAACTTGTTGTTGTGAGTGCAGGCTGGCACTGGGTTGCTGAGCATGCGTCACATGGCGGTGAAGATTTTCTACTTGTCCCTGATTCGCTAAGACGGGCCCTATTATCCAGTAATATCGCACCGATATCGTGCGACAAATGAGCCCACGAATTCACTTCATACAGAAATGTCTGCCATCCATACTAAAGCCAAGGCAGCAGAGAGCGTGAAGAACGAATGCCAATGAAAAATGGGGTTGATTTGTCTCACGAAACTCTCAAAACCGGTCATCCAGTCGCACAAATTATAACTAACGTATCGGAACGGTTTGTTGCCGATTACCCGGATTATTGCTAAAACAGATATCCGCCAAGCACAGTTCGTAATTTGAGGCTTAAAATACTATGATTGGCTGTCACATAGATTATCCAGTTTATTGCCGAGAAGTGTCGTGCTAGACAGTCTGGTCCAGACGTGGAGCGTGGCAAAGGGGGGAGAACACGAAGATTATCATGTCGCCGGCGGGTCGAAAGGGCTACTCAGTAGAAGACCTGGATGTCGCTGTGCGCGCGTATACCGCGGGCGTCAAGATCGGCCGCGTTTGTAAAGAGTATCCTGACGTTCCGGAGCGAACGATTCAGCATCGAGCCAACCTGCTCAAAAACGGCGTGGCGCTACGAAAGCCTGGGCTGCCGCCAATCCTGGGAGAAGAACTGGAGGGGGATCTCCGCGACTGGGTGGTCGGAATGCAGAAGAACGGCCTGCCGGTCAACCGTGAGGCAGTGCTGGCGAAGGCGAACGACATGTACCGGGGCAAGTACGGTGTGACACGGAGCACCGGCTTTTTCAAGATATGGTGGGTATCATGCTTTCTCAAGCGTCATCCGGATCTGTCGCTACGCGACAGCCAGGTTATCAAGCGTGCTCGGAACGAGGTCAGCATTGACAGTCTACGGGAGTTCTTCATCGAGTACATGAAGCACGTCATCGAGCGCAATGCAAGCCCGGATCGAGTGTTCAACATGGATGAGACGGGATTCTCCCAGAAGAGTAGGCAGACGAAGGTAATCGTGGTCAAGGGCTCGCGGAATGTGTGAAGCAAGTCCGCTCAGTGCAACTTCCATTTCACCATCGTCGCGTGCGCGTCAGCGGCGAGCTTTTTCTGCCCACCACTGTACATTTTACCAGGTGAGCGTGTCACCCGCGACGTGTTGGACGAGTGCAACGTCACGGGCGCTGCTATCACGACCGCTCAGGGATAGCGCGAGGTTCATTCGATGGCTCCGCCACTTTTTGGACGCCGTGCCCATTGCTGTCCAGCGACCGCTGATCTTGGTATACGACGGCTGCAGAAGTCACTACAACGGCGAGATTGTGCGTGAGACGGTGCGGCCTAAGATCATCCTCGTTCTCCTACCAGCGAACGCAACTCACCCCCTGCAGCCGCTAGACGTGGCTGTGTTCAAGCCTTTCAAGGCCAACATCGACGCCGTGATGCGCGAGTATAACCTGAATGGGGGCGAAGGCTCCATCGCGCGCAAAACAGCCACTCGCTTGGTAAATACCGCGTGGACCAAGGGCATCATGGGCAAGCCTGCCAATGTGATCCCTGGCTTCAGAGCGTGCGGACTCTGGCTAGTATCACTGCCGCAACAGCAGCGTCGGCTCAAGCTGTTTCAAGATGGCGGGTGCGTCAAGGATGTCAAATTGCCCTCCTGGCTCAAAGTCAGAGAGGTTGTGCAGACCGAGATTCTGGTGCTTCCTGCGTTGTCTTCAAAGGCTCGTAAGCGGCGCAAGACTCTTGGCGTGAACCGCCGACTCTTCACGCGCGAGGACTTGCAGAACATTGACGTGTAGCAACCATCCCATATTTATACTGCATTTGTGTATGGTGGTATTCGGCAATAATCTGGGTAATGCTAATTGTTTGTGGTCTTTTCGTGATATTTTTGCTGAGCGCACTGTCGTCTATTTTCGCACGTAGCTTCTCAAATACTCAAATCAATAGAACTCTTCTTGATCTCTTGTTTTCTGTTGAAATTGTCGATTTTCGCGCAAATTTCAAGACGATTTTTAACTTCCTTAGGGTCTCGATTTTCGGCAATAATCCATTCCGTTACGTTAATCAAAGATGCGCGTCTGGGAGACGGCAAAATGTGGTGTCCGTATATCAATTAGACGGACTATAACATGTCTCGTAATGTAATGAGTGACGCGATTTGGAAGTCGCACGGCTTGGACTTGTAGCTCTCCGTCCCAGGTTTCGTGTGCTTGGCCGCGCAGCGTCAGTTGAGGGTCAACGATTGGTATAGTATCACCCAACTTGGTTCAACTGGTAGCGTCGAATACGAGAGTTCCCAGGAAGGTTTGGCGCAGTAGTGATGACACACTCGAAGCATTGCCCAGCTTTAAATGAGCAGACACACTCGTTTCGTACGCTCGAGAAAGCTCATTCGCCTGGATGACATCGAAGTGCACTGTCGAGTGTTTGCAGGGAATGGTTTTATCCATGGCGCGGCCTTGATGGTACACTTGTGAGGAGATGGATGCACTCAGTTGTCTTCTATTGAACCAGCCATTTACTTCCGAAGCGAACACACCTTACAGCACACCGAGTTTTCTCAGCTCGCGCTGCTTCTCTTCATCGTTCACGTACGTGTCGCCATTGCGCATGTGCCACACCGCGCCGCCGAGGTTCGCACCCCAGGCCTTCTCGGGGTACGGAGGCTCGTGTGGGACGTGGAACTTGGTACTCATGCCCTTGCAGGTACCGTTGAGATGAGCGTAGACTCGAAACGACGGCAGCAGGATCTCGTTCCAGCGCGCGTCGTTGAACCTCCACACAAAGCCCACTTGGTCGAGCTCTTTGCGCAGCTGGCCGGGCACATCCACATGGCCCGAGCGCGCGCGCGTGATCCAGTGGCCCAGCTTGAAGCCTCGTGTTGGCTCGGGCCACGCCGCGTCGTTCTCAGGCACAACAAAGTCCGTGCTGATGAGCACGTGGCCGTGGAGCTTGCGGTACGTGGCCATCGCTGGGAGCACCACCTGGCGCACAATCATCGCGAGTCGCTGCTTCGCGTTCCAGATAAAGCCGATCTGCTCCAAATTTCGGTGATATGCCTGCACTTGGTCTTCGTACGCGCCCTGGCGAATGCTCTTCACTGTGTGCCCGAGCTTGAGCCCCCAGGCTTTCTCGGGCCACGGTGCTGTTGACGGTACGGCGAACTCCTGGTGTACGTCACAATGGTGAAACTCTTGTGCAAACACGCGCAGCGCTGGGAAAATAGTCTGCGACCACGCGGTCTCGGACAGGTTAAAAGAGAACCCGAGCGCTTCGAGCTCGCCTCTCGATTCTTCCACTTGGCTTGAGTACTTGCCCGAGCGCACCATGTACACGTGGCGCCCGAGCATGTACCCACCGAGGTGCTGCGGCCAAGCACTCGCTGAATCATTATCCTCATCACCATCACTGCTATTCGTTCGCTCTGGGATCACGAACGCGAGCGGCACGTCGGCGTGGCCATGGAGCTCCTTGAAGATCCGCAGACCCGGCAGGAAGTACTGGAACCACTTCGCATCGCGCACTTTCCACACAAAGCCCATGCGCTCGAGTGCGTCGACGTGGTGATGCTCGAGTGCACGCTGGTGTCTCTGCTTGCGCAGTTTGGCGACCTGGATACCCAGTGGGACGCCCCACGTCGATCGCGGCCATGAGAGGTCTCCATGCGGCACGATGAACTTCTGCGGGACGAAGAGATTACCTTCAAGCTTTGAATAGGTCGCGAGCGCTGGCACCGTCACGTTCTCAAAGTGGTACGCGTCCCAGCTACGCCACGGGAAGCCGAGCTGCTGGAGCTCGGCGAGCTGCTCGACGCTCTGCTTCTGCGCCCCACGCTCCACTGCGCGGATGAACGTGCGCACACGGAGACCGAGCGCCAGGCCATGGAGCTCTTTCGGCCACGACTCGGGTCGTAAATGATGCGGCACCACCGCCGCCGGGTTGTCTCCGTCTTGGTCTTCAGGAACACGCGGTGGGCTCGAGCCTCTCTTGGCGGGCGTGAACTTGAACGGGAACGGCGACGGTGCGGGCACGACGAAGCGCGGTGGGACGGAAAAGTGACCCTCGTTGTCGTAGAAAGTACGCAGCGCGAGCACAAACTCTCGCCAGCGCGCATCCTTGAGCTCCTGTTGTCTGCGCTGCTGGTGCTGCTGCGCGAGCGAGCGCTTCTTGGTGTTAATATTGCTGCAGGTGCTGCTGCTACTACTGACGGAGGGCGAGCGCGCGCGCGAGGTGCTGAAGAGCAACTGCAACTGCGGCTGCCAGAGACTGCTGCGTGACGTCGAGAGCAGCGCAGTAGCGCCGCCGCGGCGACGCAGGAGACTCGCGCGCAGGACGCTCATGCTCTTGCTCTTGCTGGCTTGTTGCTGATAATGATTGGCAAATGGCGGTTCGCGAAGTGGCGTGGACCACTTTTTCAAATTTAATGAAATATATCAAATTCAAAGTAAGCGGTTTGTGGTATTCAACAATGTGTTTTTCAAATTTCATAGTTTTGGTAATTGTTTTATGTACACTTTCGTCTTTTCTTTGTACCCTATTATGGATTTTCATAAATCCACATACACTTCCAAGCCAACACCATCTCGTCAATCGAATAAGCTCACAAGCAACAAGTGGTGACCTCATCATGAGCTACTTTCATTCCACAAAACACTTGGACGGCAGCCAAAGGGCGAAAAGCGTCGTCTTCCTCCAGCTTACACGGTCGACGCAAACGGGACGCGCTCTTCGCGGCGCGAAGCGGTCGTGCGGCGGCGCTGGTGCACCAAAAAGCCGCAGACGAGCGCCACAGCGCCACCTCCGATCACGAACGAGGCGCCCGACAACGAAGCCGAACGTGGTACCGTCGTGCTGCTGCTGTTCTCTGTCGCCGCCGCCGCAATCGTCTTCTTCAAGAGAACGACGTCATTCACGTCCTTCTCAGTGTCCTCATCGTCATCCGAGTCCACATCGCCAGCCTCGACCTCGAACGGGTCGCTTGGGTACTTGAAAGCCTTGCACGCCTCGTCGCCGTAGATAAAGCACTCAAAGAGGTTGAGGCCGTGCAGTGGACGCACGGCTGGAACCATGTGGCCCGCGCCCTTAATCGTCTTGAACGTCAGCGTCTCGAACTCCTGCACGTAGCCGGCGATCTGGTGGTCCGGGCCGATCCAGGACCTCCACGGCGTCACCTCCGTGAGGTTCAGTCCCTCCTGCGTGATCCAGCGCTCCGTGCCGATGAAGTTGACCACCGAATCCGCGTCACCACTGTAGATCAGCGCCTTGAGGCTCTGACTCAGGATGTTGCGGTACTTTGGCAGTGACGACAGGCTGCGTGTGAAGTGCCGGGAGATGAACGGCTTGCAGTCGACCCACTCGTACGGCGCGCCCAGCACGTGCACGGCTTCCTGAACTTCCGCCAGGTTCAGGTACGACTCGGTGTACGCCTCTGTGCACGGCCCAATGGCGCCACGATGAGTCGCCACCTGCTCAGCGGCTGGATGATGCACGTGCAGCGCCTCGGCCTGGCCGTTCTTGTAGTGGCACACGTCGCCGTAAATGTAATAGTGGTTGAAGTTGGGCGTGTCGGCCGAAGCAAACGCCTCGTCAATGGCCGAGCGGCACTGCGTCGTACAGTTCACCGGTGTGAACATGCACTGCGCGACGTTCTGGTCGCAGTCTGCGACCGCCTTGGCGTAGTTGTTGCGCGAGATGAGCGCGTGCGACAAGTAGTAGTCCAGGTACGCGTTGCCGTCAATGTCGTTGTCCGTGAGCGGGTTGCCGATCGCAAAGCCCGTGAGCTTGACGCCGTCAATGGGCGCGTCCACGATGCGGTTCACCAGGTACGGAATGTAGATGCCCGCGTAGCTCTCGCCTGTGATGTAGAAGTCGCGACCCTGGAGCTCCGGATACTTGGCGAAGAAGCGCTGGACGAAGCCGTGGAGGCGGTCCGAGACCACGTCATCGTTGTAATAGTCAGCGTCCTGCAGCGGCTGGCTGAATCCCACACCAGCGGGGGAGTCCACCCACACGACGTTCGCCTTGCGGTTCCAGCCGTACGGGTTCACCTTGACCGACAGGTCGCGCTGCACCACGAACGGTCCGTTCTCCGTGAAGAAGCCGTTGATCGACGAGCAGCCGGGCCCGCCGTTGAGCCAGAGCACGATCGGGTCGTTCGCAGGGTCGCTCTGCGATTCGGTGTACCAGTAGAAGAGCTGCTCCTTGGTCTCGAGCTCAATGTGGCCAGCAAACTGGTCGAATGCAATCTTGCTGCTCTTGATGCCCGGGAGCTCCGATATCTGGTGCTCGTTGCGCAGCTCTTTCTTGTGGGACGCCGAGACGTCTGCGACGAGCGCGAGTGCGAGTGCCGTGAGTGTGACGAGGGCGCGCGAGAAGACCTTCATGGCTCTTGTGCTGGTGCGACTGCTGGCTATTGCGCTTGGGCTTGAGGACACGAAATGCAAAGTGGGGACTTGAGACTGTTTGATCAACGAATCCTCACATGAGAAGATCTCTTGGAAGGAAATGCAGATGATGATGAGTGAGCCGAAGCGACGTCCGTTGCGCATCTTCAAGCCACAATTTCAACCAATCAGTGAGCGAGTCGTTTCTGACGCGATCTTTTTTGACACATGACCATCACTCTCAGCTCATCTGAGTCAGCTGCTTGTTTTGTCCACTCATCAGCGAACTGACTGGAGGACCACCTTGAAAATGGCTCCGCTCTGCTTGACAACAATCCATGACGAGAACTGCTTGACAATCTACATGACTGGCTCTTGATGGTGGCATATCAAGCCCAGAAGATCTTTGCAATATACTGGCTGGTATTACACTGCCTGCTCGAAGGCTATCCAGATAGCCAGCCTGACGGACAATACAAAACGCAACTCCACGTGATCGTCCTACTGACAGCTAACGCATGATCCTACCGTCACACCAACTCTTCTTCTTAGACAGTCGAGTTGATAGTTTCGTACTCGGAGCGCTTCTTCAGGTTTTTGACGCCGACGGTGACGAGCGCGCTGATCGCCGAGCAGACAACAAACAGCGGCACCCAGGCTTCAATGCCCACTGAGCTCGCCTGCTGGCTCAGGTCCGAGAACGCGCCAGTCTCAATCTCTTCGATGTCTCGCGGGTACTCGAAAGTCGCGCACTTCTCTTCGCCAAACACAAAGCACTCGAACATGTAGAGACCGTGCAGCGGCTTGACTCTCGGTACCATGTGGCCCGCGCCCTTGACGGTCTTGAACGTCAAACCTTCGTAGCCCTGGACGTACCCAGCGAGCTGCTCGTCCGGGCCGAACCACGCCTTCCACTTTTGCGTCACTGGCAGCTTCAGCCCTTCTTCGCCGATCCAGCGCTCCGTGCCGATGAAGTTCACGACCGAGTCCGCGTCGCCACTGTAGATGAGCACGTTGAGTCCCTTGCCGAGGAAGTTGCGGTACTTTGGCAACGACGAGTCACTGCTCGTGAAGAGATCGCCGACAGCACTGCCGCAGTCGACCCAGCTCACATCGTTCGTGACGTGGATTGCCTGCTGGACCTCCTTTTGGTTCAAATACTCTTGCGTGAACGTGTCCGCGCAGGGCAAGATGTCCGTGCGCGAGTCCAATGAGGTGGTGAGCTGCAGTCGCCGAGTGTGCTTCTGTGTGGTCAGTGAGCCGAGACGCAGTGCCGTCGCCTGGTTCACGTTCAGCAGGCACTTGTCACCGTAGATGTAGTACGGGTTGAACTGATCCTCCTGGATCGTCAGGATACCTTCTTCGAGCACCTGCATGCACTCGTCCGTGCAGTTTCCGCCCGTGAACACGCAACCGATACTTTCACCGCACACCTGCTGCATCTCGCGATAATTCTCGAGCGAGATGAGACCGTGTGAGTAGTAGTAGTCCACGTACGCGCTGTTGTCGATCTTGTTGTCCGTGTACGCGTTGCCGATCGCAAAGCCCGCAAAGTCCACGTCGGCGATCGGGTTCTCCACCAACAGGTTCACTAAATACGGAATGTACATGCCTGCGTAGCTCTCGCCCGTGATGTAGAACTTGCGGCCCTTGAGCT
>JAASGT010001052.1:0-11941 GCA_023334315.1 Globisporangium alternatum | reverse complement strand
TTCTCAAAGTCGCTCATGGTCGCATACGCTTCGCGTCCCAGGTGCGTCACCTGTTCCTGCAAGTCATACAACGCGAGTAGTGTGTGCTGGATGTGTCGGCCCTTGACGAATCCCGATTGGTCACGGTAGATCAACGAGTTCATCATCGGTCGCAGTCGATTCGTGAGAACACGCGCGAAGATCTTCACATCCACGGGAATGAGAGAGATCGGGCGGTAGTTCCCCGGGTTGCTGCGATCACCCTTCTTGAAGAGCAGGTAGGCGAGCGACCGGCGTTGATCTGGAGCCATGATGCCGTGCTGGGTCTGGTGCTGGAACACCTTGGCCGGGATCCCATCGTAGCCGAGCGCCTTGTACGGACTCATGCTCTTGATCGCTGTCACGAAGTCTTCAGCGCTGAGGTCAAAGTCGAGAATGTCGTGGTCATCGCCCGAGAGTCGTGTAGTGCTGTGCGCGAATAGCGATTCGCGAGCAGTTGCGCGATCCGCTTCGGTTGCGTCATCGTCGTAGCCGGACCCTTCGTGTCTAAAGACGTCCGCCCAGAACCGCCAGTGGCAGTGCCGCACTATCCATGGCGAGGTTGCAACCTCGCCAGATGGCGTGAGGGCGGTGGTGATCAGACTGCGGTTGAGTGAGTTCGTCGGCGGTCGGAAGAAGTACGACGATCCATTCTCGCTGTCGACTAGGTCGCGCTTGAACGAAATGTCGGCCTTCACCCTGTCATGGGCAGCAAGCGCGGCAACAAGGGTCTCCCGAGCTTCTCGAATTGCGTCGTTTGCAGCAGCTGCAGATTCGCTGGTCGAACGGAGGCAGCTCGCTGCGTCAGACCTCAGCAATCAATGTAACTATCTTTGGTTCGTGGCACTCGGATTAATTCAAAGTGCGTGTCAATCTGATCCTCACTTCCTGGCTGACGGTGCTACCTACACTGAGCCTTGCTTCACTCTGAGACATTGAACATGGTGTATCATAAGAACGCTACTAAGATTTGAGGACCACGACCCAAGACGTGACCTACTAGATAGAAGCCATGCACTGGTAAGTGAAACCACGCGGATAGAGGGACTTAGCTGCCGCGAATGTTTTGCTTTGACTGGTTGAAGTTTATAGTTATACGAGATATCAATCAGTCTTCTCTGTATCTACCAAAGCCAATCCTTCACTCGACAGAACTCTAATGGTCAGCGACCAAGCACCGCGACTGGTTTCCGTGACCCTATCCTGATCCCCAGTGGCTTGGCTCTCGCTCGGAACCGGAGCATTCGCTCAACAGGAGACCTCCTGTTCACTGGTTTGGCTCCTGCTTGTGCCACCGTAATGGACTGATAGCCGCTGCGGGTGAGACTACTAAACTAGCGATTCTCGACGTCTTTCTCGAGTTGCTGGTGCGCAGCTTCTCGTGAATCGTGAGCGTGACGCAGAGCACGATCGTGAGGCGGTTCCAGAGCGCCTGGACGTCTTCCCATGGTAGTCCGGTGTCGGCTTCGAGTAGCATGAACGGGTACTCGTGGGTCACGAAGAGCAGGTACATCCCCACCTCCATCTTCTTGTTCTCGAGTACGAAGCGAAAGCCTCTCGCCATGACGAGCATCGTAAATCGGAAGACGAAGATGAACCAGAGCGCGACGACTTCGACAATGTTGTCGAGTCCGTCCGGTGCTTGGATGTGAGGAACGAGCACTTCGACAATCTTCATCACCACGACAACGAGACCGAAGAGAATTAGCAGCTCCGAGATGAACGTGAGGTACTTGAGCGTCTTGATCTTGACTTTTTTGCTGGTATCCCGGCCGAGGATCGCAATCTGGACCAGAAACGTGAGCGTCGAGCACGTCTCGGAGATGTCGTTCAGATGCCCGACCATGACTTTGTTCGGGTTTGAGAACGGAATCAGCGTCACGAAGCCACCGAATGCGCATACGATGAGTAGCGCGCCTCGGAGCTCGCGCCATCGCTGGTAGTAGATCGCCGTGAGGTACTGAAAGAGCGCGAAGTTGATGAGGAGCGTCACGGGCATGCAGAACGAGTCCGAGAACTCCTCCAGCGCTTCGCGCGTGATCTTCATGGCAGAGTTGGGAGAGAAACAGCGAGAACGAAGCGGACTCAGGACGGAGCGAGAAGCTGTTGACACCAGGTTGGCAACAGACCCCAAGTGAACACAGCATGGGTGCACGGGAGTGTGTGCGAAGGCGTCTTGCTTCGACTGTGTCGTAACAATAGACTCCACTCAGGCTGTAACACCGTCCCATGAACATGTTTATTCCGTTCCAGAGACGATCGATCGCATGTGGGAGTATAATTAGGTTCTCAAGGAGTTGACATCCCCCACACAATGAAACTTGGTGTTCTGAGGGCGATACACATCTGGAACCAGTGCTTTGGCGAGACACCAATTCACGTACGAAGTCTTCGCTACCTCCGTGGTTACTTGGAATCCAGCTCTTACTGAGGTCATGTTATAGTTCAATCACTGACCTGCGACAACAGGTCTCTGCGATCCGACATTGACCTCGGCTGGCCTGACAACCGCTCGAAACGAGAGCATGCGACCGGTGGACTTCGGGATGAAATCTAGAAGTGCCGCCCTCCTTCCCGCCGAACGTTTCTCCGTAGCCGCTGTCAGTGGCGGAAGGCTCTTCGTCACCGCCGAGCTCGTGTTCATCTTCGACAGTTTGCTCGAGTTGCTGGTGCGCAGCTTCTCGTGAATCGTGAACGTGACGCAGAACGCCATCGTGAGGCGGTGCCAGAGCGCTTGCTGTTGCTTCCAGGACATCCCCGTGCGCTGGTTGAGGAGCGCGAACGGGTACTCGTAGGTCACAAAGAGCAGGTGCATGGCGATCTCGAGCTTCTTCGTGTGCAACATGACCCTGAAGCCCTTGGAGATCACGATGAAGTAGAGCCGGAAGCAGAAGATGAACAAGAGCGCGAACTCCTCAAAGTAGTTGTCCCAGGAGTTGGCGCTCGTGATCTCGGACCGCGGTAGCGCCAACTCGATCAAGTCCTTGGCAGAGACCGTGACGCAGAAGAGGATGAGCGCCTCGGCCGTGCGCGTGAGCCACTTGAGCGACCGGATGCGGATTTTGTTGTTGATATCGTGGTCTACACGAGGAACGTTGTGACCGAGAGCGTCTTCGAGATATCGTTCAGATCACGAATGATCTCCTCATCTGGGTGCGAGAGCGACGCGAGGCTCAGGAAGCTCAGGAAGGCGATGAAGAGCAGCATCTTGATGCGCAGCTCGTTGCGGCGCTTGTAGAACGTCGTGAGTAGGTACTGGAAGAGCGAGGAGTTCATGAGCAGCACGAGCGGCAGAAACAGCGCTTGGCTCGCAAGGTCGAGCTGCTCCTTGGTCACCATCACAAAGTCTGAGATGGCTGGCTCGCTGGCTGGGTTAGTCTTCTTCTTCTTTGCGTGGTTCAATTGCCTCTGACAGTGTCTCTCGAGACAGTACGCAACGCAGCAGGAGACTAAAAGTATGTGGCGTCCGGAGTAAGATTACATTGACGTTGGCATACCTGGAGGTCTTGTCTACAGATCACCTTTAGAAACGGATCTACCAAGGTTATGGATATCTGAGTCGATACATGAAGCCTACTTGCTGTACCTTCTGAGGTCGCAAACGTGTGTACAATACTCCCAAGTCTGAAGTTCGAAAGACCTGAGTCGCTATCATCTTAGGGCAAAGCCTCGTCCAAACGAAGAGGTCATCGTTGGGGTAGGTACTCCACAGGAACGAGTTGCTGGGAGGTCAGTCCACGATCTTGGGCATGTTCACGACCTCGAGGCTATGTCTTTTGGACACGACGTCGGCCAGCGACAAGCGTTTCTTGACCGGCGCCACGCTCTCAGCCCCGCCACCGATACTCACACGCGAGGTGTTGCGCCTAGACGAGCTCTTGATCTTGCTGTTGGCTGTGAGGAAGAGGCATGCGGCGATCGTCACGCGGTTCCAGAGCGCCTGCGGGTACTCCCACGAGAGCCCCGTGACACTTTCGAGTATGTTGAACGGCACCTCGTGCGTCGCAAATAGGAGGTAGCAGACCACCTCGAGCTTTCTCGCGCGCAGGATCACGCGCCAGCCGCGCGAGATGCCGATGTAGTAGAACCGGAAGAAGAAGGTGAACGCCAGTGTGAGGTTCTCAAAGGCGTTCGGGATGTCGTTCGCGAGCTGCTGGCTCATCACGTCCGGTCGGAACGTGACGATGAACGAGAGAAAGACCATAGCGATATCAGCCACGATGAGCACCTCGGCCACACGCGTGAGCACCATGACCGACTTGAGCTTGAACTTGGCGTTCAGGTCGTGACCGATGATCGTAATCTGGATCAGGAACGTCACGACGCAGCACGACTCGGACGCGTTGTTGAGCCCCATGACGAGCTCATTATCCGAGTTCGCGAACGGAATGAGGCACGCGACGCCCACGAGGCCGACCGTGAAGAGCAGCAGCATGCGATACTCGCGTCGGCGCTTCCAGTAGAACGCCAGCAGGTACTGCAGCAGCGTGTAGTTGACGAGCAGGATGAGTGGCAAGAAGAGCTGATGCGCGGCCGCGTCGACTTGCGCCTCCGTGAAGCCCGTCCACATTCTCGGACGACGGCGTAGTCCAGCAGGTGCGTCGTGGCTTTGTACTCTCGGTAGGAGCTCGGATGCGACGCCCTCCTTGCTTCGTCCGAAGACGTTAATGAGTGAGTCAAAGAAGCTCCGAGTTCATCGCGATATAAATACTTGCACAGCAATACCTGAAAGTCGCTGAAGTTTGTGGAAAACAGTTTGAACTCTTAGGATGTTTCTATTCCTGAAAGCGACCTCCACTGGACAAGAGTCTGGCTCCTTTGCACGCCTGGCTCTAGTCTATCTACCACTAGCACCCAAAGTCGGGCCAAGAGCGCTTATCCTCGACGCCAGCCAGAAGCTTTCAGCTCCCAAGATGATCGTCCTGGCCGCCTTCACCGCTGTTGATGTGGTTATTGTCTCCGAGGGTGTGGCCAATAGATCCGAACTGGACTGTGACTTTACCGGTGAGCGAGGACGTGGCGCTCAGGCGCTTGGAGACGAATCTGTGCGACGCATACTTGGCCGAGGTCTACGTCGCCTCCTTGCGGGACTTGTCCGTGGTCGTGGTTGTCTTGGAGCTCCAATCAAATTTTTCGGGATGGGATCCCAGCGACTCGCCTGAAACGCACTGGCAGACAACAGCATAAGACCTGCTGAATCATCACCGGGCGCGTGTCCCCAACTACCCTCCAGTGCACCATTCCACACGCTCGACGTCGTCCAGCGGTGCCGGCTCCAGTAGTCCACTGACAGGGACGACTGGGGCCGCAACAGTCAAGATGTGTCGTCTGCTGACTTCGCGCTCTCAGCGATTGACAAGTGACTGTGAGTCGGTAGTTGGATGCAGAGCTCGAGAGGTTGTATCAGATATCGGGAGCCTGCACAAGTCACTCGCCTGATCTCAAGCTGAAGAGCGGTCGACTGCGCACTTGGGTGAGCTGGTCTACTTTGGAATCCTCGAGGATTGCGTGTCGACCTACCTCTGACCGGTGGGCTCATCAGGTTCGTGGTACTTGGATATGTTTTGCATTTATCGCCTGATTTGTTGGTGAAGAGGACTACTTTGATTGTACCGATGTATCGCATCTACGTCGTATATGCATTCGGTAGACTTGCTGCTGCTGCGCCCAAGCCCTTATTGTTGAGCGAACCCCATTTGCTGCCGCTCTCGCCAGTCGCTCGGTCACTGGTGGTTCCCGGCTGGATCGCGATCTTGGCGATCCCAGACAGCGAGGAATTTGTGCTCATCCGCTTCGACATGATGTGATTCGACGTCTGCGCGGACGAGTAGCGCCCCGACCTCCCCGTGGCATTACTGGGGGTCTTGGTGCTCCCTCTCGATGAGCTTGTTCGGATCTTGCTCCGTGCCGTGAGGACGAGGCACGCGGCGATGGTCACGCGATTCCACAGCGCCTGCGGATGCTCCCACGAGAGACCAGTTGCGTGCTCCAGCGCCATGAACGGCATCTCGTGCGTCGCGAAGAGCAGGTAGACCACGACCTCGACCTTGCGATGTGTCCACAGCGTCCGCCAGCCGCGCGAGATGCCGATGTAGTAGAACCGAAAGACGAAGATGAACGCCATCGTGATGTTCTCACACACGTTCGGGAGGTTCTCGGCCAGTGACTTGTTCACGCGCTTCGAGTCGAACGTGAACGCCATCGAGAGCAAGATGGATGCCAGGTCCAGCACGGTCAGCAGCTCAGCAACATACGTGAGGTACTTTATCGATCTGATCTTGAACTTGACGTTCAGGTCGTGACCGATGACCGTGATCTGGATGAGGAACGTCACGCCCACACACGACTCGGACACGTCGTTGAGGCCTCGGACAAAGTCCTCGTCGTCCCGAGCGAAGGGCACGAGGCAGAGCACGCCCAGCACGCTCACGAAGAAGAGCAACTGGATGCGCTTCTGGTGGCGCCGCTGCCAGTAGAACACGAGCAGGTACTCGCAGAGCGTGTAGTTGATGACCAACACGAGCGGCATGAAGAGCTGGTTCGACACTTTGTCCATCTGCTCGTCTGTGAAGAGAGGTGCCATGGTGATCCGAGCCTTGAGGGGTTGGTTGTCTGAGAACAGGTCTTAGTGGAGAAGTGAGGCTCGGCCGACGCGTTCGAGAGTGAGAGGCGGGCGGTTGCTAGCCTCTCTTGTTAGCTACCTGATGGCTCGTGAGCTTGAATTAGAATGGCAGCAGTGTTCTTAAATACACATTTTTCAGTACCGTCACAGAGTTGAATCTCCGTCGATGCACGCTTGTTACTTTGTCAAAAGCGAGCTTGTGGTGTAGACAGTAAATACTATAGGGTATATCCAATACGTAGGCTATTTACGCACCTCTAAAACTTGTGCAGCCAAAATCAAGCATGCACGAGGGTGGACAACAAGACACACGCATCGCCGCAGACGACGACTGCCTCGGGTGCGTTCAACACTGGCCATCCACGCTGCTAGTGTGTTCACTGAGTCGTGCTGATATAACTAACAAGCACCTCGTGCGTCTTCTCTTCTGTTCTTGTTATTGCTTGCGTATTCGGCGATCAGCTGCCGCATCACGGGCAGCGCGACGCTGCTGGGCGTGTCCGCCTACTTCTTCTACGAGGTATGGCTGTGTTGGCTACGCTTGTATTGTGAAGTTGTCTCAATATCTGACCTTCTCGGTGTGTGTTGTGATAGCGCAACAAGGTGGCGCGCAGCAAAGTGGGCGAACGCCGCTGGCTGCTCGCGTGCACCGGCGCATTCGCCGCCGCGGGGCTTTGGCGAGCGACCACCGGGCTCTTCGACACTGCGTCGTCATCGACACCAGCGCAATCTCAGCAAGAACGATAGAGTTGTACCAGGAAGAAGCAATGCAACGAGCAAGAGGAAACGTGCAAGCTACAATTGCTCTAGCACATTTGGTTTGTTGACCTTGTTCTTGCTTGTTTGTTTGCGTTTGTTTGCTACTAGCGGATGCGCGTAAAAGATCTCATTCCAAGCATCTGCGGCAAGTCGGAGCGAGTTGCACGCGACAGCGGGGCCTGAAAACAAACAGTACAGCAATTCATGAACGCACCAGCCACGCACTCATTCGCCAAATTCCATTTCTTCACACACGCAAAACACACCAAACCGAGTCCCAGGCGGACTCACATATAACAACTCGCCTGCTCTGTTCTTCTCTTCTCTCTCTCTTTCTCGACAAGCGACTCGCGCACTGTCGGATCCCTCTCGTTCTTCTCACTCTTCTTGACTCGCTTGATGCAGTCGCTTAGTAGAAACACAAGTGGTTCGCTTACGAGAGCGGCAGGAGGCTGCAGTGCAGGTTCGCTGGGCGGTGCATGCTGTCGTGGATCATCGACACCGACACAAACACCTGCGTGACGCAATTTGGTAACAAACAACAGACAACAACATGTGTTTAGTACCAGCACATACACAAGTTGATACTAAAGTATCAACAAGCAAGCAAGTCACACATCACAACATACCTTGCGGTCGCCCGTGTTGGATGAAAAGTGCCACATCATCTTGCTCTGCGCAGACGCTACCTCGCACGAGAGGATCTTGTTCACGAGCGAGTACATCTTGGGCGCGTCCATGGCCGTGCACATCGTGTAGAGGCTGTGCAAGCGCAGCTCATCGATGTTCTTGCAGCACAGCTCCAAAAACAAACCGTTCGCCTCGACGATCGTACCGTCGAGCTTGGCCAGCAGGCTCGGCATGCTGCTGTTGGCGAACACGTCCTTGTACGTCGCGCTCGAGCCCTCGATCGAGTCCACGTGGTAGCTCGTCGGCGGTGGGTTCGCGGCCGCACCGAAGATGCTCGACTCCAGGTCCAGCGGGAACGACTGGATGCCCCCAGGCATAGACAGCGCCGGCACGGGTGACGGCATGCTGTCGATGATGAAGGACGAGCCGAGCTTCGAGTCCATGTGCTGATGCTGTTGCTGGTGGGACGGCGACGGCGCGGTGATTGAGAGTCTTGAGGGGCCGGCTGGGGACGGCAGGCGGTGGTGTGGGATCGGCGCCGGCGGTGGCGGCTGTGAAATGTGCTGGTGGTGGTGTGAGCCGTTGTTGTTACTGCTGTTGCTATTGTTGTTGCCGGGGCCACGGCTGGGGAGCGGCTGCGCCTGGTTGCGCTCGAGGTACGCGATGTAGTCAAGCGTGGCCTGCAGTACCGTGAACTTGTCTTTCTTGGACGACGAGTAGCCCGCGCCCTCAAGCTTGTTACGCAGGATGTCGAACTGGTTGCTGATGCGCAGGATACGGCGCTGCTCGCGCAGGTTGTGGCGCTGCTTCTTGCTCAGATCCACGGACCCGCCCGGCGTCATGGGAGTCATCGGGAACGGGCTCTCGCACGACGACGAGTCCCTAAAGTAGTGCCACAAGCCAACAAACAAGTCATGTTAGCAAACAAGCCAATCAACAAGCACACAAGTTGCGCGACATGCGCAAAATGCTTGCTTACACAAATCAAACAAGATACGCACCCATTGTAGCTCGCGTTCTGGTCGATGAGGCTCAGCTTGATGTGCATCGGATACGGTGGCGTGGCGTCCACCTTGGGCGAGATCGTGCTGTACGCGATCTCGAGCGGCGACGAGCCGGCGCTCCCACTATTACTACTGCTGCTCGTGCTGGTACCGCCGCCGCCATTATTGTGATTGTGATTATTGTTGTTGTTGTTGTTGTTGCTGCTGCTGGCGTAGTACGGATGACGCTGGTGCTGTTGTTGCTGGTGCATGCTGTTGTTATTGTTGTGCTGCGACGTCGGCGCTTCGAGGACAAGCGACTGGCGCGCAGCTGCGACGCCACCGGCGGTGGACGACGGGTTCGGCATCGTCGCCATGGAAGACGTCTGTGTCTGGAAGATACTAACTGCTACGTGTGGAGGACCGCTGGCCGGTCGGACGCACGCACAAGATGTTGCTCGTGTGTGGGGCTTGCTTGCTTGTTGTATGGGCAAGCGGGCGAGTCGGCGAATGGGAGCGAGCGGAAGAGAGCGCGCAGCTGCTCACTCGCTTGTGGCTTTGCTGCTGCCTGATACTGGGGGATTTGCTTTTTTTTGAAGGGAACAAGGATAAGACCGCGAGGGCGGCTTTGCGTTACTTTTGAGACGAAAAGTAACAGAAAGATAGTAGTCGTTGTAGTTGCAATACAACGCTTTCAATCAGATATTGCACTGTATTGCCTTTTTATTTCCCTTTGTACCGAAAGTGACAACTCAAATACGCATCATGCAGGGCAAAGTGAGGTTGCTAATCATCTTCTTTTCCAGGTGGTGTAGTGGATTCCCTCAATGGCCCGCCTTTGACAAGCTCTGCGAAAAAATGAAATCCGAGCGCGAAAAAATGAAATTCGAGCACGAAAAAACCAGTACGAAACTCTGCGGCATTCGTGAAGCTGGTCAAGCTCCAATGAGCTGGGCTTATTCACAGAAGCAAATATTTTGTCATTCTGGTGAGCTTTCAGTCCGAGCAAGTATCCAGTCTTTCTCTGCGACATAGTTCTCAAGCTCTGGATGTACCGATTTCCACATTCATACCTTATACAAAATGCTGTATATTTTCAAAAAAGAAAATAAATAAACGCAAAAAAGAAAACCTTGAAGGCAACACAAAAACGAGCCTCTCGCGTGGCGTTACTTCACAGCTCGCTGGTCTCCAGAACAATGCTGTTGGACATTCGGTTGAACCCATTTCGGCGCCGTCCACGAGCGCCTCACGCGTTGACAATGCAGGCGCGTTGCTGTGCTGGAAGTGCTCAATACACACGCGGCGTTGAAGATGCGCGCAATGGTGGCCAGAGGAGTGCTGGGCAGCAAGCAGGCAGGTCCAGCAGCGCCGTTAGATCGCTTCCCTCACGTTTGAATCAAGGCCAGAAGGTTTTTTTCACTTGCTACCAGCCATATCAGCACTAAGGTAAAACTCATCTGACCACATTTGATGGGCTTTGCATGGCCCGCAGCATCACCATATCTCATCTGGCCACAATTCGTGTGAATGGATTTGGTTGGTTTAACATCGAGCTACACAGTATCGTCACGAACGAGTGGCCAGCAGCGAAATGCGCAGATTTTGAAGTTGCTTGGCTCTACGAGAGAAAGATATGTACCATGAGAACGATCTGAAAGCGCACCGATAACGGTGCTTATGCATCTGGGTGCGGCGCTGAGACGAACAGGATGTAAATTTTTGCCTTCTCCATCGGATCAGGCGAGCACGAAAGAAATGATTGGTGGTGCTGGTGCGACGCTAGATTGAGTGACGCGGCTCGCATCATTTATTTACGAAAGCAACATCGTACAGTAAAGTAGACTCGAACGACGCTCCCAACCAACCAAAACGAAAATGTGGCGTAACGAGACAAGTGGGGCAGCGAAATGCTGAAAAGCGCTCTGAATTCACCATTTCGACGAGCGATGAGCGAGACTTCTCGCTTGAATATGGTCCCACTTTTCACAAAAATCAAAACAGAATGTAGCCAAGTTGGCAGTTGTAGCCACCAAGCGCACCTCTTGCTTGGCTTTACACTTGTGATTGATGATATAAGCACGAGCCACTCAGCAGCAGATAAAAAGCGGAAGGATGGATGCGGCACTCGAAAAAAGGAGAGAGTGATGAAGATACATAGACCAAATAATATCGTGTTTCAACCTACTAGATACAACAATAAACACGGTCTTGTTCAGAGTCGAGCGACCGTTTAGAATCGACGTGAGCTGTCTGCAAACCTGCACACCAAGGGCGTCGAGTGAACTGTGGTGTTATTGTCAAAAGCCGAAGCGAATCTTTACAAGCCCCCTTTGTCAAACGGCTCAAGAGCGAGAATTTGTGCTCTTCCGACAACGAGGATGCGCAACGAAAAAGTATCCATTTCGCAAAATCTTCCCTTCATTTCCCATCTCCTTTTTCCCCATCTCCTTTTAATGAAAAAACGAGAAATCCATTTTATAGTTTTTTTTAATTACTTTAAAATATTTTTTTGTAATTTTTTAAAAGTGGAAGATGTGATATGATTGGTTGAATTTTGCTTTTGACGAATCTTTTTTAGCCACTTAGCAACAGGATGATTGCATTTATGACCAATCCGATGCAGTTCCTTTATACAAATGCTGTCAGTTAGTATAGAGGGAGCACAACCTTTCTAATGGAACTAAATACTTTTTATCTGTTATTATAGAGGGAGCACAGCCTCTTTAATGGAACCTAGCAAGATTTATTAGTTATTATAGAGGGAGCTGATTACGTATTTTGGTTGCTTGATTAGTCATCATATTTTGATTACGAAATTTGGTAAGAGATTGCGTAGTCTCGGTTTTATGAAATATCACGTATAACTGGGAGAGTTTTAACTGGCAATTTTGTGTCTCTTTAGCCCTTTTTTTCATTTCTGAGAACA
>JAASGT010001051.1:0-12029 GCA_023334315.1 Globisporangium alternatum | reverse complement strand
TCGGAACATCTCAAGAACGAACATACACTCGCCCTGGCTCCTAGAGCTTTGGCACCGGGGATGCCTACTCCGAGGTTGTTAGGTACATTAGGACAACTTA
This sequence comes from Globisporangium alternatum, assembly GCA_023334315.1. NCBI lineage: Eukaryota > Oomycota > Peronosporomycetes > Pythiales > Pythiaceae > Globisporangium > Globisporangium alternatum. Next base: position 11,929 of record JAASGT010001051.1, on the reverse strand, counting down.
GTGTATCGACCCAAAATAGGTCGCTCACTTGACATGACGGTACTTTGGTATCTCATGGTAACTTGGCGATCTTCTAAGGCGTCACGAAGACGAAGGCGATCGTGCTGATTAAGAAGTGAGGGGAAAATCCAGCAGCGCTGTCTCTCTCGTTCAGGTGTTTGCACTCTTTTTGACGGATTACGGCGAGCTGTTGGTGAATGCGGAGTTGAAGTGGTCCATGATGCGGATCGAAACTACACTCGGTCCATGATGAGAGGAGATATGGTGTCGTGTGCACTGCTTTGCTTTGCGTGAGGATGTTCGCCATGCGGTTCAACCAGTTCCTCATTCAGCCCAAATAAAATGTCTCAAAAACACCCACATCAAAGTAAACTTACCAAACTTGTTTTGATTGGCTAAAAAAGTATCATAGTCAAACAGAATCAGATATCGCGAACTAAATCGCGAATCTTTTTTCTTGCAACCATGTCAAAAAGTTTGATGGTGAAGAGCTCACGAGCAGTGGATGGCGAGACGCTGCAGTGGCAGCGAGGCGTTGCGCTGCGCTGGAGGCGCGACGACTGCGCAGAGCACGAGCAGGTGGGTTCATGGCCGCGCTCACAGGCTTGGCGTTACTGTAGAGCAACGAACTTAACCACCTGCATGACGCAACTGTGATGTTCTCTGATGGCAGTGTGCGTACGAGAAGCTGGCCCCTGAGCGCTGCTTTCTCACGCGAAACTCGAAGTTTGTGGGTCAGGAGAATGGAGCTGGCGATGCAGGTCGCGGTCATGTGCGTGCTGGTGGCTGCGATCCAATGCTACCTGGTTGGACGTACGAGTTCACGCTGTCAGCTGACGCAACGGCACCGCGTGTGCTTTCGACCATGGATATCGTGCTGAGCAACGACGCGAACGCTACGCGCGATGTGCTGTGGTCACGCAGTGGTGTCGATCTCGAGCTAAACAGCACGTACGAGCTGCAAATCTCGCTCGGGGATGACGAGACACACAATGTGCAAGTGCAATTTAATGCTGTAAGCGGACACGAGCGACTTGATCAGGCAGAAGCGCCGTCTGAGGTGGTACTCTTAGTCTCTCTTATAGTAGCGGCGCTGGTGCTCCTGTATACGATCGCAAGTATGAGGCCAACTGTAAACAGCTTTCTCTCGACTGAGAATACGTCAGCGCACATGGAGCCCCTGCTGCCGAGGTCGTCAGCCGCTGAACGCAATCAGCAACAGCAGCCTCCGCCAGTTCGACTCGAGAGCCTGGATGTCTTTCGCGGACTCACGATCTGCCTCATGATCTTTGTCAACTACGGAGGTACGTTTTGCTCGTCCAATGTGTACAGTGTGTTTCTAGAGACTGAATGGCTTGTGTGACTGATTTGACTATGCAGGCGGAGGCTTCCAGCTCTTCAACCACAGTGTGTGGGATGGCCTCACGATCGCAGATCTCGTCTTTCCCTGGTATGATGGTCGCTAAGCTTTTACTTTTGTACTGGCAAGTGAAGGTTGGAACGCATCCAATCAACCTCGTGTCTGACCGTGCTCAGGTTTGCGTGGATCATGGGCTTCAGCATCTTCCTGTCAGCTTCCAGACCCTTGGTGCTTCAAAAGTGCCTTTTCATCGTCACGCGCTCGCTCAAGCTCTTTGCGCTCGGACTCTTTCTGAACAGCAGTCCCGATTGGAGCCGCTGGCGCATTCCAGGTGAGGCCTCACGTCAATTTTCGATTTCACGAATGGTTGATAATGGTTGGTTGTCAACAATCGCCTGTCTCTCTATGACTGTGGTTTCTCAAAGGCGTTCTTCAGGCTCTGGGCGTTGCGTACTTTGTTGTCGCGATGGCAAACTCTGTGTCGCCACCAGTTACGAAGCAACCTAGTCGTCACATTCGCTCGCATCTGCTCCTGGGCGTTCTGTTACTGGTGACCGTGAATCTCGCAGCCACCTTCGTACTCCACGTCCCAGGGTGTCCCACGGGGTACCTGGGCCCCGGTGGCTCTGCGAACGGTGGCAAGTATCGGAACTGCACCGGTGGAGCGCATTTGTACGTCGACTTACAGATTTTCGGCCGCAACCATCTGTTCCAGTCGCCAACGTGCCAGAAAGTGTACCAGACCGGCGCGTTTGACCCAGAAGGCGCGCTGAACTGGCTCATGGTCGCAACAACGGCCTACTTGGGGTACATTGCCGCCGCGTTCGTGGTGAGTAGATCAGCGGGTTCAAATCACAAAGTGCGGGCCCTTGTGGTGCTTGGCGCAACGCTTCTTGTGACGAGCGTGGCTGCTGGGGGTCTTCTTGTGGCACACAAGCCCTGGATCCCGCTGAACAAGAACTTGTGGTCCGTCTCGTACGTGCTCGTGAGCGCTGGACTCGCCTGTCTGCTGCACGCACTGCTGCTCGTTGTGGTGGATACACCGGAGCGAGCGTCTTGGCGATCGTATGGCTGGCCGCTCGTGTGTGTCGGCAAGAACCCGATCTTGATCTACGTCATGGTGAGTCAGTTATTTATGTACCAACGCTGTTTGGGTTGCTGCTGCTGATGTGTAAGTGTGATTACGTTGGCAACGTGATTGTAGCACGAAATCTGTCAGAGCTTTGCGCCGTTCGCGCCGCGCCCCATCCACGCGGACGTGGCTCTGAGCCACACAGCGCTGGTTCTTTTCAACATCGTCGGCGTGCTCAGGTGCGCCTTTGTCGATTGTATGTCATCAAATGAGCTGCTCGAGCTCAACGATCAAAGCGGCTTCACGCACTTTGATCCCTCTTATGCGCATTTGCTCGAGTCATCATGCGCTAACATCCACTCGTTTTGTCTTGTCTTGTGCTGCACATGGCTGCTTTATTCCTGGCGGACTGGCGCGTAGTTGGGTTGCAGTGGCCGTGTGGCTGCACCAGCGCAAGCTCTTCCTCCGAGTCTGAGGGTTACAGGCGTTCGTCCAACTGGAGCCAGTGTTCAGATCACTATCGCACGCCCAGCGCCCGTCCGCCAGTTCACATTGCGCTGGCAACCGGCACTTTGAAGATCAGGAGACCCATGTCTTTTTCGTGCGGCGCCATCCCTTGTGCCCACAAAGAGCTCCATTCGCGGGAAAACGTGTGGCTGAGACTGAAGTGTACCCATCTGACGCGACCTGTGTCACAATTTACGGTACGTATTTGTTGAAATTGCAGAACTAAAGTGTAGGGTGCATTTTGCATTTTGCATGGGTGAATAACTAATATCGCCAGCGTGGGTGTATAATGTATCGAACTTGTAAGCCGAGCATGTCGACTAAAGACTCGACACAACCTCGTAATGACGCTCTAGTGATCTGCAATCAGCCAACAATTCCATCAGGCACAGAAAAGGATGCTTCATCAATTTTTCAGTCTCACTCGCTCGCCACAAGAAGGCGGAAGCCATCTCATGGATTCGCTTTCATTCAGCTGCAAACACGAGATCATCACTCAGTGCAGCATTCAGGAATAATCGCCTAACCAGTAGGGTCAAGGTGAGGTGGTACAGGCTCCGTTGTTTTTCCCTCTATCTCTCTTCGCATAATTCCTAGCTTTGTCAGGCAGTTCGCCTCTGGATGGCAACCTCCAGCTAGGTGAGCTCCTGGCTATCTGAAAGCTGAACCCGAACCCGGAACATAACTCCAGCCACTCAACCTCCAGCCACTCAACCCTTTTCTTCTCTGAGAAATTACTGTGGTCACCATATCCTCAGCCATTCCTCAATTCTCCCGCCCGAGGTTACTCGGTGCCTCTCAGCCACAAGCTTCTTCCTTCCCTTCGATCCTCATCCCCAGCACAACAACAACAAAAATGCCGATTTCTCCACACGTCCAGAGCGAGCTCTTCCAGCGAGGTTCCGACGCGAACGCTACGCACAGCGAGTTGATCCGCATCCCGCTCACGAGGTTATCAGCAGCCGCCTCAGAAGATCTGAGCGACTCGGGGTCGAGACGGCACACGACCAAGGGCGCGACCTGGACGCCGAGAGAGCACGAGCGGTTCCTCAAAGGGCTCGAGCTCTTTCCCTCGGGTCCGTGGCGCGTGGTCGCGGCCTACGTCGGCTCCAAGACCACTCGGCAGACCATCACGCACGCACAGAAGTACCGCCAGAAGATTGCGAGGCGGCAGCGCGGACTCAGAATTGCCGTGCAGGACCTCGTGGACCCGAGGTTTTCGGAAATGAATGGGCACCACCACCACCAGCAGCTAGGAGCGAGCACCTCGGAGCTGGGAAGCGACGACCTGGAGTTCGATCTCGAGTTCGACGCCGGCTCCGTCTCGGACGTGGAGCTCGCGACGTTCCTCTCGGAGCTCGATCTTACTGGTGAGGCGGACGAATCCGAGTCCTCCACCACATCCTTTCGTTCATGGTGACATTGAAACGAATTCTATCCAGCGATCTGACCAAAGACCGCTCAAAATATATTTGTCGAACCATGTATTGTGAGAACTTTGATGTTAATAGAGAATACGACAGAGTACTCGAAGGCGGTTTGCAGAAAGAAATCAACGAGTTCATGCAGAGTACGAGTTAATTCACATCATCGTCACTACTGTTTCGATGTGTTTGATTGATCGGTATACTGTGAAGAAGGGAAAGAAACTAGAGAACTTGGGTGGTACTAGTTAGGAGCTGGAGATGGCGAGTCGTTGTGAAGGAACTTGGAGCTCTTCAACAACTCATGATCTCTTGAGGCTCGACATGGAAGTTGGTTGATACAGCAACATACAAATATGTGCAAGCACAAGAAAGAGCAAAATGCGAAAGAGAGAAGGAAACAAAGCGAGCAGCACGCACCAGTTCCTTCCTACTCGCCGAGCCAGATCTGGAAACCGCCGAGGCTCTCATTCACTAGCAGCTCATCAGTCGACGCCACAAAGCGCTGGTCGTCATGGTGGCGATGCAAGATCAGCCCGACGTTTCGTGGCAATGGAGTCTTGTAGGGCGCCACGAACGCAAACGCCTCACTGAGGCTCCACGACGGAAGCGACGGCTCGCCTTGCCCCAGCAGTACAGCAGACTCACTCAGTAGCAGCTCGTCCGACAGGTTGTTCGCGTCCTGCATGAGCTCCTGGAAGAGCGGACTGACGTCCCCGATGACGACGTCACGGTCGTGGTCCAGTAGTCGGTCGCTATTGATCACGTGCGAGCTATCAATGTTCCAGTCCAGGACCAGGTCGTCGAACGCGGCGTCCCACATGGAAGAGCTCTTGATCGACTCGGGTTGTGGAGACGCGTCTCGCTCACTCGGGGCGCCACGTCCTCCTCTTGACTACTGCCAGTCGACTCGCCACCACGCTGCTGCAAAAGCTGCTGCTGGGCCAGCAATTCGAGATGGTGAGCGCGGCGCGCGATCTTCTGGCGGTACTTTTGCGCGTGGGTCATGACCTGGCGCGCGTTCTTCGTGCCGACGTACTCGGCCACACGCCGCCACGGGCCCGTGGGGAAGACCTCAAGGCCTTCCAGGAAGCGCTCGTGCTCCTCGGGCGTCCATGCTCTGCCAATTGTGGGGGAGGCAATCGCATGCGCTGCTACTGCTGATGAAACAGTGGGCACTGGCTGCAGGCGCGTCAGTGGGATGCGGATCAGCTGGCGGCGCGTGGTGCTTGCGTCGTCTACGACTGCGGCTGGCTGGAACATCTGCTGGCGAACGCGTACGGAGATCGTCATTGTGAGCGACGGGCGTTGGTCACGATGAACTTGTGAGCTGCTAGCCTGTGGCTGCTAGTTGTTGGCTGCTTGACTGGCTCTTGTGGTCGAAGGGTCGAAAGCGGAATGAGCTCGCGACCGGAGACCGTGGAGAAGGCGCGGCGCGAAAGTCTCTCTTGACTCACTTTCTTGTGGCTCGGGCCTCAAACAGCTGCGGATTGATTTGCTGCGCTGGTTGTTTTGTATCCACGTTCTAGGGGCGGCGTGTATACGCGCGCCAGTCATAGACGGCTTGCGTGCGAGTACCCACAAGCGAGTGTGTGGCGGACGCAGCCGTCAGTTGATCAATTGAAGCCATAGATATACGCGCACGCCACGCACCCATCTCCGCCATTGCGCACGAAAGGGGGCACACACCGAGGCGATTGGCAGATCGACGCGCTAGTTCGCTTGCTTTGACCGATTCGTTCGCACAAAAAGCAAAATGAACCCATTCTCGGCCCAGATCTGAGTCCGGTACAAAAGATTATCTATTCTTTTATTTTTTAAATGAAATTCAGTTTACAGATAATGTGAAATTTTACAGCTCTTGCTTAAAATTTACTCATTTAAGATGAATGTCAAAATCAACTCTAACTATTAAAAAATAGTTTCATTTCTGAATTTCATTCTACAAATCCGAGTCAAGAACGTGAAGTCCACAGCCGACCACACGCGTGGCGTTCGAGCCGTTCTTGGCGATCGTGATGGCCGAGAAGAGCTTGCGGTAGGCGGCGCGGCCTCGTACGACTGGTCGGCCGAGCGCGAGTACAAGTACAAGTGAGCTCCTGAGTGAAAGCTCCTCTCTTTTATTTAACTTGCCGTTTTAAACAGCGGTTTTAAATGTTTTGTGCACTCAATAATTTTAAAAGCAGTTCATTATTTTTAAGAAAACTTTAATTCAAAAATTGAAATTCCACTAATCATCAAAGCAACCATGTGAATTTTGTGAATTTCACATTTGAAATTTCGTCTCTTTTCTGAACCAGTCAAATTGGATCCGCGGCTCTATTGGATGAAATGCGAAAAACACACGTCATACCGGCGGTAATTCTGGAAAGAGCCGGGCGAGGAGACATGTCCTACGCCTTGTCGCACGTGTCAACTTGTTTGTGGATCTTGTCGCGATGGATGGCTGCTGTCTGTTGACTGGTTGCCAATAATACTGTCTGTCTCTTTTTTTAGGAAAACGAACTGTACGTGAAGGTACCTCCACGCGATGGCGTTAGGGCCGTGATACAGTGGCGAGCTCCTGGAACGCGTTGTGAATACGGCGCGTTGTGATGCGCTCAGTGCTCATTAAGCACACTTGATTCAGACGACTACACTCGAACGCTCGATGAGTTCGCGTTGGAAATCGATCAAGTGGCCTTGGTGGGTGGTGAAGGCAGAAGGAGGTTATGCGTGCAACGCACTGGATGGAGCTTGTCAGTCAAGTGCTCCTGCTCACGCTGCTTGTTGTCTGCATGAAGTTGCGTTGTTGTGGGACCAGTTAAACCACAGGCTTAATCGAAAGTGGGGGTCAGTTGCCAGTCAAGTCGATGTGCCACGTTGTAAGCCACTCAATCGTTTGTTCGTGTGTCCGACGCGTATTGTATCCATTCAATCTCATGTGATGTTGCGTGGCAAGCGCCTGTAAATCTTGATACGCAACACGGTGGCAGCTGGTAGTTCAAAAGTCGGCCTCATCCAACAGAGAGAGAGAGAGAGAGCGAACAGTTCGCTGGTGGGCTGGCCCCTCGGAACAGAAACGCATATGGCCAGTGTCTGCTCTTGATTCCTCTTCCTGTGTGCAATTCAAACTACAAAGTGCCACTGGCGGTTGCCAAAAGAATAAAGTCAGATACGGAGCTCGTGGCGTGACACCAAACGCCCACCAAGCGCCCGCTAAGCGCGCGCGTCAAGTTGTCACGTTGTCGCCATCTGTACCGCTTCAAACGGTACATCTGTTCTATTGTACCAGAACAGATGGTACATTAGCGGTACGCTGTACCGCCAGTGGATATTCTTCCCCTTTTTCGAAGAGCTCTTTCCCTCGTCTGCGATGCTTCCCACCTGAGAAAAGCGCCGAGGAGTGTGAGGGGCCAAAACCAATATTCCTCTGTCTGTCTCTTGGCAGTGGCCCGCTGGACGCATGAATGGCTGGACGCCTCCACGCACAAGAAGATATGCGACCTGTCCGCCTCAAGCAATAGCACTCACTTGTCAATTCCCGCCCTGCCACCCACCCACGCAGCCACTACCAGCAAGGAAGGATGATCTCTCCCAAGGTCATGGTCGAGCTCCACCAGGCCAAGCTCGTACCGACGCAGTTCACGGTCACCAAACCGGGCGAGCACGCGTGGTCCACGGCCGAGCAGCGCCGCTTCTGGGAGGCGATCCACCGCTTCCCGCAGGGCCCCTGGACCGCCATCGCCGCCTATGTCGGCTCCAAGTCGACGCGCCAGGCGATGACACACGCGCAGAAGCTGCGTCAGAAGCTCAACCGCTGGAAGCGCCGCGTGCGCAATGACGCCGCCTCTAACTCGTCCTCGGGCGCCAGCAGCCCGCGCTCCGACTTGAACGAGTACGACGAAGACGAGTACGACGACGACGACGCGCTCTGTGCCATGGACGAAGACGAGCACAAGAGTGCAGCCGTCGACATGAAGCACGAGCAGCAGCCGTTCGAATACCGCTACCAGTACCAGCACAATGAGCACGCGCCAGTCAAGTCATTCTTTGATCTGTCGTCGTCGTCCTCTCATTCACCCGACAACGTGGCGTGCGACAACGACGCGTACCTCGACCATCTGCTCTCGGACATTGAGCCCGTGCTCGAGCACGTGGCGATCTTCACGTCGTCGCCTCGCTCCGAGTACGAGGCGACTTACTACAGCGAGTTCGCTGACATGACGTCGTCGTCCACGTTCGCAGCGTCGTACGAACCCAAGCAGCCGCTGGCTGACCACGCGAGCATGTTTGCGCTCTACTCGTCCTCACCGCACTTTGTGCTGGCGACTGTCGGGAACAGCGCTGCGCTGCAACAGCAGCAGCAGTCGGTGGACGAGTGCGCGGCCTCGGTCGACTTTCGCCTGTGAGCGGCTGGAGGGTAGATACAGAGCGGTCGTAGTTTTGTTATTGTTATAGTGTTTGTTTTAAGATATTAGCGGTCAAAGCACCGAGCCCCATTAGAAGAATAGAGCTGCGCCAGCACGCATGGGCAACGAGTCCCATCTATAATTTAGAATCAACAGTTTCTGAGCCATGTACGCCAACTGTCGACTGCCTCACGTTAGCCATGGGCGCATGATCTCAAATGTCTTTGTTCGAGAAGAATCTTGAGCGCCTCGCTTGCATTAGAGACGTCAGACGAGCATCCATTGTCAGCGGGGTGTGAGTGATGTTCGCTTGAGCTCCTCATGGGATCGATCGATCCCATGCCCGTCGAAAAAGGTCACCCACCCACCCGCGTGCGTGGCGTTTGTATTTCAGCCAGCGCATACAGCGTGGCAGAACTTTAATGCGTCTGCACCACGATAGTGAAGAGAATAATGCGAGTTTCCATCCGCGTTGTCACCACAGAGAACGCGACGAGAACGCTCACGTTCATTTCAGTCCAGAGGTCGATGAATGGCGTCGTGCTCTCGCTCATTTGTTTGATCGTCCACCGGCGTCCGAAGGCGCTGATTGGGATCGCACCCATCGACGGCGGCACAACACTTGACTCAATCTCTCATCACCTCCTTCATATTGGATGACCAGCTTCGCACGTTGGAGTCACTGGCAGGTTAAAACAGAAGTGGCGATTGCAATCCCACGGATACACTTTCTGAAGCCATGGCTGTCTGGCTGTCGCACATCAAATAATCTGAAATCCTGGGGGCCTTTTGCAGCAGATGCGCGAGAGTGACTCTCACGTGTCAAACGCTCACGCGGGCCAGCGCACCACACAATAGCCGTGTACTGTGCGTTTTATCAATGGGTTGAGTCATGAACTGACCACGTACGTGAGCGAGTTGGGTGCATCTTGAAGGCTGGACGACCGCCCGCCTTGGCTTCAATGGCCGCTGGTATAACGCGAACTTCGTGTCTGCATGCGCTGTATGAGGCAGAGCTACTATGACAGCGAGCCGAACGAGTGCGTCGCTCTCTTGGCGACGTTGTCGAGCTCATGGTGCGCTCAACGAGGTGCAGAGAGGCGTCGGAACCAACCTTGCTGGTCAAATCATGCGGATGGCTTCAAACCATTGTACCAACATTCCTAAATCTAGTGTATTTTAACAATCATTGATTGGCTGAAATGGAAAAATAGACCAGCACTCAGAACCAAGTTCGCATGTTAACCCATGCAAGCATGCAACAGCGCGTCCTTTGGTGACATGTCCATTCGAGAAGAAGGTCAACCCGAGTATCAATACTATCGCGATGTGGAATACTGGATATATAACCTATGATCCTTTACGTGTCTGGTGCTGAGCTGCAGGGATAGCCGCCAGAATGTATCTGAGATCCTCTTAATATTTGGGTGAGACCAAAGCGGAATTTTTCATCGCTGCTTAGTAACGAGAACCCACGACTTGGGTGCATCTTCAGAGAGAGTGCCAGCAGCCACCTCATTACCAAACTTACCAAGAGGTCCTCATATCAAACGACGACCACCAAAGACAGCCAGAGAGCTCAGTCCGGAGCTCTTCACAGCACCGAACATCAAGCACTAACAGCAAGAAAACATCATGACGATCACGAGCCGTGTCCAGAGCGAGTTTTTTGAGAAGGAGCAGCACCAGGAGCGGCTGATCCGCATCGCGCCGCACCAGGGCCGTGCTGGGCGGTCATCGTCACCGTCATCACAGCCCACCGCACCGGGCGGCACCAACTCCAGTTGGGGACTCTCGTGGACCGACGACGAGCACAACCGGTTCCTCGAAGCCATGGAGCTCTTCCCGTCGGGTCCGTGGAAGGTGATCGCCAACTACGTCGGCTCCAAGACCCCTCGCCAGACCATGACGCACGCACAGAAGTACCGCCAGAAGATCGCGCGTCGAAAACGAGGGCTCAAGACGACCGTCAAGCAGCCTGAAGACTCACAACCTCAGTCTCAATCCCCACCACAGCAGCTCCAACAACACAGCCAGTTCGCAGCAATGTCAGCGCTGTATCCGTACAACGATGTGCTGAACACTGATGTTAGTGCCACATCGCATCAGTATGTCCCCATCCTGCCCTGGTCGGCGCTCACGACCCCGCAGATGGTGATGCAGGAGCACCGCGACTTTGTGCTCGACGCGCCGCCGAACGCGACGCTCTTTGAGAGCGACGACGACTTCGCCGAGTTCCTGCTCGAGGACTACGAGCCGCTACTCTTCTCCGACGACCTGGACGCGTCGCTCGAGGACGAGATGGAGATCAGCCGGATACTCGCCGAGTGCGGCTGGTGAACCCGAGATGAACGAAGAGCTATGAGGCACTCTTGCGACTTGCAAGAAGGACGGCCGATTTCTAACACATACATGCATTACACGAGCACTCGAGAGGAAATGAGACCGAAGTAAATGAGCGAGTGATATGAATAATTACAGCACGCAACATGAATGCAGATCAAGTACAAAACTAAGTGACAACTAATAAGAGAAATAGAAACTGTGAGGATGGAGATAGTAGCTAAGGCTTGCACTATAAAGCCACAAAACTCCAACCTGTTGAACTGAGCGAAAGAACGGCGTTTGGGGGCGATCTCAGGTCGTAGCTAGACGTCAAATGTTCTGTAATAGCTAAGGCTTCTACACGGAGCTCTTGGAAGTGGAGCGAGCGTGCGTGGCTCGCCTTAATCGAGCGGTTGGAACAAGTACCATCACTCACTGGTGGAGTTGAAGTGCTTGGGTCCGCCTCAGCCAGTCTATCGCCGCTCAATCCATTGAGCGCCACAGCCAGCAGCAAGCAAGAAGAGAGCAAACGCAACGGAAGCAACAGCATGGGCATGGAACAGTTTCTGCGCATGACGGCCGCGCAGGCCGAGGCCGCGATGAAGCCGACGCTCGTGGGCGGCAAGTGGAAGCAGACGCTCATCGCTGGCCGCAAGGTGGTGCTCATCAAGAAGCACGCCGTGCGCAACGGCCTCGTGGGCCAGTGGGTCAAGGGCCAGGGCGGCTGGTTCGAGACCTGGGACCGCGCCGAGAAGCACCACGTCATGCGCCCGCCAAAGGGCCACCTCAACCAGCACGAACGCGGCGAGCAACTTCATCTTCGAGATCGAGCGCACCATGCTGTTGCTTG
>JAASGT010001050.1:0-12044 GCA_023334315.1 Globisporangium alternatum | reverse complement strand
TTCATTCTCATTGGCTAAAAAAATAAATAAAATGCAGCTGGGCGTTTGAGTTGTGTCTTGGACCACTTTTGGACAGAAGAGATTTTTTCTATCGGATAAAGCCTGCGTCGCATGGGCGTTGCGTACTGTTCGTCTCTGTAGCGTACTTAAAGACTCACTTGTGCTTGAGTGTGGGAGAGATGCTAATTCGTCGCGACGATGTTGATACTATGACCGAATACCGGTCTCCGGTCCACTGCCCGAGACAATATCTCAAGCCCGTCGACGCTAGAAGCGCATCCTGGTATCGACAACCCCAGGCTGCGGAAAGCGTCTGGTCCCCCTCTCCTTCTACTCCGATATCCCGTTTGCTCTCTCTCAAAGATTCGACGATAAAGGTCTGCGTTGCTCTCACGCGGGTACACAGTATGAGCAGCTCTTCGCGCGAGTGTGAGCTGGCTAAAGCTTTGGGTATGAGCGCCCCCTCCTTCAGAGTATGACACGGAGCGACGAGTGTGACAGCCCTAGGTGATTTTCCTGAGGCACTTCTTCACATTTTCGTGTATTATCGCTGCGCCAAGAAAAGTCTAAGCTCATTCAAGACTGTTCACCTGGCTATCGTCTCTAGGTTTTCATGGGAAAGCACGAGGCAAGCGCATAGCTTGATAGTTTTATGTCAGCTATCAAGTCTACTGTCAGCAACAGGTTCGTCCTTTTTGCGGCAGTAAAAAAACTGCTGCCACCGTCGCTAGTGATACTTGATGGTGTTGTGCGCTTCGCTAAAGGACGTTGTCAAGGTAGATTGCCACTCCGCTGCGCGCAAGCAAAGTATCTTCGCATATCTATACATTTATTCTATGAGTAAAAGTCTTCATCAATCAGGTTGTGGTTGTGGAAAATTCGTCTTCCATGATTCTTTTGAAAGCTAGGTCCGAGTCACACTGCAGAGTCATCCATGGTCATTACGCCACACGCATTCGGTATCGAATGCGCCACATGGTGATCCTCGGCGCAACATGGCGCTCGAAGGTTTGAAACACCGCAGCATAGATGCCGATTCTGATGTTTCTGATAATGTTGATAGTGATCTGATCCGTCTGATAATCTTGCTATATGGAGGGCTACTATTGTGGCTACATTTGGTCTTTTGAGGGTTGACTGGCCAAAGCATTTTCACATGGGCATCTGATCGATCCATCGATTGATCGAGAAGCAGCGGAGGCGAGAGAACACACCGCGTGACACCCAAGCAGCAGCCACAACAGACAGAGAGCAGCAGTAGAGCACCATGAGCACCGCAACCAACGGCAACGCTAGCGCCACGAGTGCAGACGCGGCGGCGGGCTCGTCCAGCGTGCGCGAGACCTTCGTGCTCATGTCGTCGCTGATCTTCCCGCGCATCCCCGTGCGCTACCTCGACCTGTGCGCCAAGATCCTGCAGCGGCGCCACATGGACACGGTCTTCGAGGAGCGCTCCGTGCAGTCGCTCTGCGCGTTCCCGCCGTGCGCCAACACGCTCTACGCGTACGTCTGTAGTCTAATGCCGTGGATGTACATCATCATCTCTCTGTGATTGGTGTCGTTATGCGTGCTAACATTACGGGTTGCTCAATGTGCTCTGTGTGTATATGACAGCAAGACGGGCAAGTACCGCGTGTCGCTGGCACGCCGAGAGATCTACGACGCGCAGTACGAGAACAAGTTCTGCTCGCAGCACTGCCTCAAGGTGCGCATTGCATCCATCGTTCTCCGTGCAATAGGACATTGGTGTTAATCTTTAAGTGAACTTGTCTATACTAGAAAGCGCGCGTGTTCCTCGCCAAGCTCGTGGCCAAGCCACCGCAGCTCGTGCCGTCCATGTACGACGTGTTTGGCACGGACTCGCCCAATCCTTTTGACTTCGACGGCCCGCAGACGGCCGCACAGCAACAGACCCACGCGGACCTGATTGAGACGCGCGCCGCGACATCTCAAGTACCGAAAGCCACGACCGTGTGGGCGAAGACGGGCGACCTGGGCATCGTCGAGCGCAAGTCGACGCCCGTGGACCAGCACAGCATGGTGTCCAGTTCATCGCTGCAACTGAAGGAGAACGCGGCCCCGCAGGCGCCTGATGCGAACTTCCCCGACGCCTCACAGGCCGTGCTCATCGAGGGCTTCGTATTCCCGTCGCACAAGACCAAACTCGCGAAGAAAGTCGAAAAGCTGCTGCAGAAAGACGAGACGCGACACCAGAACGAACTCGTGGTGAGCGACAGCGACGAGAGCGGCGGCAGCGAGAGCGAGGACATGGACTCGGACGCGTCGTCGGCGAGCTTTGTGCTCTCGGACTTTGACGACGACGAGGTCATTACGCTGGACGAGCTGTCGCTCTTCAGCAATCTCTGGCGCCTGCTGTCGTCCTGGATCACGCACGAGACCAACCTGGTAGTCGCTGGGCTGCCGGTGCCTGTTACTACCACTGAGGAGACCACCGCAACGACACCTGTTGCTCCTGGCGCAGACGCCGAGGCGCGTGCGCTGCGGTATCGCATGACTGAGCGCCGCAACGCGTTCGCGCTCATGCTGAACCGTCCGATGCCGCAGACAGCGCTCAAGATCAAACTGGCAGCGGATCGGTACATCAATCAAAAGATTGCAGACATCGTCGAGACCTTTGTGCTTCGAGACGCGATCGACGCGCGAAACTCTCACCAGGTAATATCTGAGTGGCTGGTGACTTTGTGAGGTCTGTGATATGAATTTGGTGGCGTTGATGTAACCTCTGGGCTTATTGTTGTGTTGCTGCAGTGGACTTGTGTGGCAACGATTTTGCTGCTGGCCGCGCACGGGAAGCGCCCCGAAGACGTGAAAAGCGGAAGTTTGGAGTACGTTTTGACTCTCATTATGTCTTACTGCGTGCCATTGGTGTGTAGCTGATGAGGCGTTTATCTTGTGTGTGATTGCAGTCACGTGAAGGCGTACACGAAGCTGGGCGACGCGGAGCTCCAGCAGCTGCTGGCGCTCTTCTACGACCTCCGGAGCGATGAGGACGTCGTGGTGGACACGGACGTGCAGCCGCTCGAAGAGATCTCCACTGCTGCCGCAGCGCAACGAGGAGATCAAAATGACCAGGTCAAGAAGTGCCGCAAGTGCCGTCGATCGAGCGACAAGTGCGTCTGCGCGACGCGATCGAAGGACGTCAAACAGGACTTTTCCGTGGGCGAAGTCGAAGCCATGCTCCAGGAAGCGCTCACGCTGCGAGAAGAGTACGAGGAGCTGCTGGACGCATAGTCGAATTTGGTTTCTCTGTGGAGCTCTAGAGTATCAGGTATGCTATATAACACGAATCCACTACACGCGCCGTTTCTTCAAAGCTGACACCACGGCAGCAGCGCCCGCTGGTGGGGCTTGTCCGCCAAACGCGTTGCCGAATCGCATGCTGTCGCGGTTGCGCTGCTGGCTTTCGTGTGCATCACGTGATCTTGAGTCCTCCTTCATGCCCGGGTGCAGCGACGGGAACGTCGGCATCATCGATGACTCTTGCGGGAACGGCTTCTCTCGGAAGTACGGGTGCTCAATCGCTTCGCGTGCCTGTGTGCATGTCCATTTATTTGATTAGAGCTCATCGTCATGAGGGCTGTCGTTATTTACGAAGACGAAATGCGTACCGAGATCCGAACTGCTGGGTCGTACGTGAGCAAGCGGTTGATCAGGTCAATGCCCTGTACACACAAACAAACAAGAACATTATTCAGTCATGCATTTCAACGACGTTGTCACCATACCATTTACTTATGCCAAACAACGTACCTTCTCGGAAAGATCAGGAAGCAGTTTGCGGATGTTGTTGTAGCTGTACCGTGAGGCATCAAAGCTGAGCTTGTCGGCGCTCGGCAGCGACGACATCCCAGGCCAAATCTGGTCATTTGCACGTCCGAGAAGCTACACAAACACACAGAAGACACTGTCAGTCATTCTCCCACTTTCCCTGCTTAGCTAAACAAGCTCAAGCTCGCATAGATCTTCTGTACCCTGAAGATTTGCTCGATCTGGTCGATCTCGGTCTTCCCCGGCATGAGTGGCTCCTGCAGCAGTAGCTCGCCAAAGATACAGCCGCACGCCCACATGTCCACTGCGGCCGTGTACGTCTCGCAGCCCAGCAGGATCTCCGGCGCGCGGTACCAGAGCGTGACGACTCGCGGGGTCAACGTCTCCTCTGCAGCACCTGCATCGCTGCTATCCGCGAGCTGGCTCCTCTCGCGTGCGAGCCCAAAGTCCGCGAGCTTGACGCACCCGTAGCGGTCGTACAGGATGTTCGAGAGCTTGATGTCGCGGTGCAGGATGTTCTGCCTGTGCAGGTACTCGATCGCGTGGAGCACGGAGAGCATGATCCGTTTCGCCTGCATGGGCGCATATTCAAACCAAGGATGAGTGCAATCGCCTACTAGTGCGATATGCGTACACAGTAAGAGGACGAATGAACGAACCTCGGACTCCTTGAACGGGTTGCGGCTGCCGCTCTGGTGCCGCAGCAGGAGCGAGAGGTCGTGTTCGCAGTACTCAAAAACAAGGAAGACGCTGAGTAGATGAATGGCACACATACACAAAGACAGCAGTATAGTCAGCATCAGAATTGCTGAGCAGTATGTAGCTGTATACCGCGTGCACATAAGTGCCATGTGAATGAATCGCTCACCTCGAGCGCTTCCTGCCCACTGCGACGTCCAAGAGCTGCACGCAGTTCGGGTGGCACAGTCGCTTCAGCAACTTGATCTCGCGCAGCGCTGTGATAGGAAACTGCGGCAATGTAGAAGGCGCAAAAGCGCGTCAGCAGCCACTACCTCTGGACAGCCATGCATGCAAAGGCATTGCCGCATGCACATACTACGTACGTACCCCTTCGCTGGCCTCGTTGTGCAGAATAACGCGCTTGAGCGCAACGACGCGGTCGGACCGCCGGTCGCGCGCGCGGTACACGGTGCCGTACGTGCCCTCGCCAATGCGGTTGAGCTTCTCGAACTCCTCCACGTCGCGGCAGGCGCCCAGCGGTTCGAAGTGGCGCTCGGCGTCGCGCTGCGTCCACGTCCCCAGCGACCGCTTCTTACTGCTCATCGTCGCCATTTTCCCAATTGCGCTGCAGAACATGGTTAGTGACACTGTCATTAAAGTATGTTAACCGACTGGCACATCAAAAAGGTATGGTTCACATCAACAAAATGGAAATTTGACGAAGGCTGCGCGCCTACTTCGCCCTCGCTGCAGCACGCAACGGACACTTGCGCAATGTATCCAGTTTGCTCACGAGCACAACATCATCACCGCATCATTTCCAGATTCAAGCCAAGCGGAGCAGGACGCTCAAAGCAAGCGTACAATGGTGTACGTACCCTTGACGCCGAAGGATGTGGCGCTCATCGTGCTTATGTATGCGAATGGCCGTCAACGACATTGCTCGAGACACCAGAGCATTTCGCGCCTCGATTTACAGGCACTTGGGTCGGTTGAAGGCCGGGGAGGTCAGTCCTGGAAAAGACCAAGCAAAGAAGATGACTGTGACGCAGGAGCAAGCACACATGGACTGGCTCTCAATCGTTTGCCACAGCCGCCAATGAACTTGAATGGCTAGAATAGCTACGGGGCGAAGGTATTGTGATTTACGAGAGCACTCTATCGCGAATGATCAAGAAAGAACCTTTGAAGGCGAACAAGACCGTCCTGGTTCGCAAGGGCGAGGGTAAAGCGGGTCTTGGTGCGACACAATTCATGGTGACGGAAGTCTTGACATCGGCAACGTCTCGGATTTGGACTTGCATGTATATTTCTTACGAGCGAGCACGTGAGCTAGTTCATTTTATATGTCTTGTGATTGATTCTCTTTTCATGAACTTGATTCTGTTTGCATGGATTACAGGAGCGATCATCGCCCTCCAAGCGGAGAAGCCTCGACTCAAGATTGAGTCCTGCTAAACGGGAAGTAGGCTGGGAAGGATTTTTCTCAATTCAAGCGACTTGCAGCCGCGGTAGGTCGGAATGCTTTGTTTACTTTGTGAGCGTGAGCATTTCGTGAAACTTACGTTTCTTTAGCAGGGGGATTTCTGTAAAAGTCGATCCTGTCGAGACGCTGATGCATAACAAGGTTGATCTATGTATTGGAAGCTACACAGTCAGAACACACACTCAACTTGTTACCGTAGATAGCAATTCTCGAACTGACAGCCGACAGTCCTTGTTCTCTGCCCTGCAGGTGTTCTGGACCATCCATCTCTGTCTATACAAAATCCTACATATGCACCTGTCTCGGGCGCCATGTCTCGAAGACTTCTGTCGAATGCTGATTCACCGACTCGCCTCAGTATGGAGACTTCAGTTGAATGTCGGTTCATCGCGGTTGCCGCCACGACTGCCTCACTTGGATCTGCTTTCCAACACTATGTTGTTCATTCATACATGTGATTATGCTCATAACTTGATACTTTTTCATAGCTCTTTGTGCAGTTCTGTCCCATCGCCCGCAAGGTGCAAATTGACGGTAAAGTGGAGGAGAAGAGCTGCAGCCGTTGAACTCATGACGCACATTCGCTTACTTTTGACGTGTTCTTGTGTATTGTGCTTTCTACAGGGAGTCTGAACTGGTGAGTGTTGGCTTCAAGAAAGTTGTGAAGCACGTGACCACCTTCTATGGAAATGATGACTTTAATGTGCTCCAGAAAGAGTTCGCCTGGCTTTCGACACACAAGTCCTTCAAGGAGTACGAAGGAGAGCAAACGCTCAAACATCCTACGCCATCGCAGCAGTAAGGTTGCCTTTGTTAAGTAAGCAGTGTTATTCTCTAATCAGCATTTCCATTTTTCTGCTCTTTAGCACCGAAGTTTGTTGCTTGGTGCATGAAGCACGACACCAAATCCCTTTTGCCTTCTCCCTCTCGCCACTCACTTCCAGGACTCGACAAGCTCGCTCGCACGATCGCGTCTCTCCAATGCGTAGCCACTGCACCAAAATCCCCCACCTGGTCTTCCCACCCCAATTGCTATTTTCGATAATGTCAAAGACAGAATTGTGACGCTGTGTCACTAATGTATGTCACTAAATCAAAAAGTGTGGTCCACATGGACAAAATGGAAATCATCAGTGCTGAAGACATGAGCATCGAACGCAATTTTCAAAAGTGAGGCTTGGCTGAAGTATCCAGTCCTCCTCTCGATTTTCCCAATATAAAAAGGGTGAAATTTCAATACAATTGACAAGTTTGGCCTCCTCTTTATCGGTCTTATAGGAGATGTGCTAACGCCGTCCACTATGCTTCAACTTCAAGCGTTTCCTGAATCTGCTTTTCAGCCAATCAAAATGTGTTATTCCTCTTTTCATCAAATGAGATATCTGAACGGAGTGGATCGTGGGGCACGTTCCCGTCCAAAATGGTGCCACTCTCGGTCGACGTGAGCAGCTTTTCTTTTGCCGTGAAGCGCATCAGTCAGTCGTCATTCCCAGAAAGCCCTCGCGATCCAGAAGCGCCTTCCTCTCACCACCATCCGCAGCATGTTCGCGCTCCGCTCCACCGCCTTCAAGACCACGCGCCTCGCGCGCAGCTTCTCCGCCAAGGGTGCGCTATTGTACGTGCTTCCTCTATATAGTGACAGCAGCTAACGAGGAGCTCTTCGCTTGTTGTTATGTTATGCAGGCGAGTACGAGAACATCCTGACCGAAGTGCGCGGCAAGGTGGCGATCATCACGCTCAACCGCCCAAAGGTAACAAGCATCTGTGGTGCTGTGACGCAGATGATGTCTATGTTGTGATGCTGACGCCTCTGTGTTCGTGTGTGTTGATTAACCTGACTGTAGGCGCTGAATGCGCTCTGCAGCCCGTTGATCGATGAGCTCAACGGCGCGGCGCAGGCCTTCGACGCCGACGAGAACATCGGCGCGATCATCGTGACCGGCAGCGACAAGGCTTTCGCGGCCGGTGCGGACATCAAGGAGATGGCTGAGAAGGAGTTCGTCGACGCGTACAAGTCCAACATGTTTGCCAACTGGGGCGACATCACTAAGATTTCCAAGCCGGTACGAGCTGGCTTCCTGACTCTTTCATTGTGTCTGCCATGCCCATGTGCTCACATTGCTTTGTGTACTATCGCACAACGACACAGGTCATTGCTGCGGTGAACGGCTACGCGCTCGGCGGCGGCTGCGAGCTCGCCATGCTCTGCGACATGATCATTGCCGGCGACAAGGCCAAGTTCGGCCAGCCAGAGATCACGCTCGGCACGATCCCGGGTTGCGGCGGCACGCAGCGCCTCATCCGCGCCGTGGGCAAGTCCAAGGCTATGGAGATGATCCTCACTGGCAACATGATCGACGCGCACCAGGCGGAGCGCGACGGCCTCGTGGCGCGCGTCGTGCCGGCGGAGAACCTCCTGGAGGAGGCGCTCAAGACTGCGGACAAGATCGCATCGTTCTCGCAGCCGGTCGTCAAGATGGCCAAGGAGGCCGTGAACGCGTCGTTCGAGCAGTCGCTGCAGGAGGGCGTCAAGTCCGAGAGCCGCCTCTTCTGGAGCTCGTTCGCGACCAAGGACCAGAAGGAGGGTATGGCCGCCTTCGTGCAGAAGCGAAAGGCGAACTTCACCAACCAGTAAGCAGCAAGTCCACTTCCAATCTTCACGTAATGTCGAGCTGGATGGATGGGATCTGCAGTTTTAACATGTGTAGCACGCGCGTCTCGTATGCAAAAGAAAATAAACGCCACCGAATGAACAAGAACGTCATCAAGAAGAAAGCAAATTGGAAACTCTATTTGGAAAATCTGAGACGTTCGTCGACGTCAAGAGCCCAGAGAACGCATTGCTTAAGAGCGACGTGCCGCCATAACAGATCGTGCTTGCACTCTCTCTCAAGCAATGCGCGCACTGAGCTCTCCTTCTCAACCTACGACTCGCCTGGCTAGACATGTGAGACCACTTACCTTACGACACCAGTCCATTCGATACCCCTGCTGCTGCAGACGTCGACACAGTGCTCTTAGCGCGCTTGCCGTGCTGAGTGAATCCGTTTTTCCGCGCATGGGGCGTGTCGTCGTCCGAGAAACACTTTGGGTCCTCGAGGGCAACTGTCGTGACTGCTGCTGCTGCTATTCCGTCCATCATGCGCTTCTTCTGCTTCTTGCTCAAGTCGTCCTGCTGAACGCCGTCGGTGGACTCGACGACCCACTTTGGGATCTCCTCTCTGCGCAAATGGTCGATCTGGAGGTCCATGTAGCCAGCGTCGCCGCCACTGTGGCGCTGGTCCCACTGATCTACAATGAACGCAAACTCCTGGATCACGTGGGTCAGATCAACATTGTGTCCACCGCCACCACCCGGTGCCGCCGCCTCGAGCGTCATCTTTGGGATATGGAAACTCATCGCAATGAAGAACCACGACGTGTGCGTCGTCGTGTCTGTTGCGTCGTCATCTTGCGCTTTAAAGTCGAAGAAGCGAGCAAACGGGTAGATCCGGAGTTCCGGCACGGCTTCCAGTCTACGAGAACACGAGCAACAGCAAGAAACGATTGCGACAGATCGGAATCCACCAAAACACTCGCTTGATAACAAAGAGAGAACCGAGTCGGTTGGTTGTTCACATACCGGATGAAGAAATGCCGTAAGCGCGACTCGACCCATCCAAACCAGCGGCTGAAATCGTTTGCGTTTTCGGCGGTGATCTGGATGCGCAGGAAGTGACGCCATCTGCGAATGTTGCATGCACGATAGTAGAGTGGAGAGACACACACACATACAACCACATGTCCGCACTAAGAAACGCAATTTCACTCGTCTTGAGCCCGTCAAACTCAAGAACACAGCGCGGACAGCAACAAGCAGACGAGCAAACCTGTCGAAGAAGAGCGGGCTCGCAAAGAGATGCGACCAAGGCGCTTTCTACAGGCAGGCAGACCCGTTTTTTAGTAACCCATCCAACAACCATCATGTAGGCAGCGTATTCACGTAGCAAGCCGCACCTTGGTTTCGATGTGCAGCGTTCGCGAGACAGCTTTGCCAAACTCAGACTTGAGGATCCGCAGCGTCGCTGGGATGACATTGTACGACGAGTTGATCGCCGGGTACGCGGGCGTGATGATCGGCATCAGGTGCAGCCGGTCGCGGTGGTTCAGCTGCGGGTTCCAGGTCTAACACAGCGAAGCCAACACAAACGACATATTATAGCGTGAGTCTTTTCTCACAGACCGAGCTCACATGACGGCGCTGCCTGTGTCTCGTTTGCTGTTTTGAGGCAAACAAGCACAGTGAGCTAGAAAGAAATAGATAAACAGGCTGTTTTGCATCACCGGAAACCCAAAGTGCGGATGGCTCGTGATCGCATCGAGCAGAATCGGGTTCGGCCACGTCCAGAGGTGGTAGACACGGAAGAATTTGAGCAGCAGTGTCGACGGCAGCGAGTTCGGGTAGAGCTGACAGATGCGCGCGACGAGGATCGCCCAGTTCACACCGCCGAGGAACCCGAGCACGTTCGAGTAAATGCCACGAAGCTGTTCGTACAGTCACAACTCTGTCAGGAACCCCATTGACAGCGTTACGACATTCTCACACGCGTCCAACGTACCCGAGCCCAGTGCTTGATCGCGATGAGCGTCGCGCAGAACTGGTCTTCGTCCGGCACCAGCTGCAGGATCCGCTCAGTGACGCGCACGCCGTTGATACTGCGCACGGACGGCTCGTCGAGACCGCGCAGCAGCTGGTCGTCCAGCACGTTGAGCGTCTCGGGCACCGAGTCGACGTTGAGTGCCACGAAGAGCAGGTCCACAGCAATTTTCCCATCGACCTTCATCTTGATCACGGGCACGTAGCTGCGTTCAAGAGACAACACGCAGAGGTGGCAAGCACAGCAGTCATATTAAGTAGAGTACTAGGAGGACTGTAGTAAGCAGGGTAGGCTATTGTACTCACGCGTCGCTGATGACGTGCAGCTCCGTCACGAACGCGGTAGCCTCGAGCAGGATCGGCACTTTCTGGAAGAAGCTGGCGCGCGAGCAGTGCTTTGGTGCGATGCAAAGCCTGTGGAACGAATTACAGCAGCCAGGTCAAGAGTCGACGGATTAACTCACACAAAATAATACTGAATGGATGGATGGAAGGGAAGCAAGTGGCCTCTTCTACTCACGTGTCAATGTCTGCTTCGGGGCTGTGCACTCGGAGACGGTAGGAGCCGAAGGTGCGCAGCTGCACTTGCTTGGCCGCTGCCTCTGCTTCGCTCATGAACGACAGCCCTTCGTGCAGCGAGTACTCATCCAGTACACCTTTCACCTTCTTGAGCACAAGCTCGCGCTGCGCGATCTCGTCGGCGCTTTCGTACAGCCCCGACGCGCTGGAGAACAACAAACAGTTAGCACAGTTAGCGCAGCGTACAAACGCATGCCGTCATTCGTAACCAGCCTTCAGCACAAGAGCATAGCCCACGCACCGAAGTGTCTTGAGGAGCTCGTCATTGAGCTTCTTGTCGTCTTCTGTCGGCCCCGCGAGCGAGAGCGGCGGCGTGATCCCCGGAGCACTGCAGCCACATTGACATGCACAGATACACGCAGACAGATATACACATAAACACAAGAAGCGTCAGAAGCTGTCAATCCACGTAGAGAGCGCGTGAGATGGCGAGCGAGACGCGTACATGGAAGGCATGTTTGCTTTTCAGTTTTTTACGGTTTCCCGTCGAAAGAGGTCGAGCACACTAAAAAAGGACAATGTGCCTTGCAGCTTTTCGGTCGAAACTAGTGGCGCATAGTTCACTTTTTCAAGGGAGGCAGAATTCTGGAGTATGCTATCAAGTTCTTTGCGCGGCTGAGACGTTATGATAGGAATGCCATTACGCTTGCTACATCCGAGTTACGCTAAGCTGAATAAATGAAGTTGTGCTGTGCTCCAAAGTCATCGGCGCCATTTGTTTCCTGTGGCAACGGCAACTTTCCAAGCACAGAAGCAGAGGAAGTGCGTCAGTACGCGAAGACGACGTGGCGTGGTTTGCAGTCGTGTGGTTCTGTTACGTGCATGAGTGCAGTCGTGTGCAATCGAAGAGCTTTCGTACGAGTGCTACAATCC
>JAASGT010000105.1:0-49228 GCA_023334315.1 Globisporangium alternatum | reverse complement strand
GTAAGCCGGCGAAGTCGGGCTGTATGCAGGGCTCGTTGGACTGTAGGCAGGCGACGTTGGCGAGTACGCTGGCGAAGTTGGACTGTACGCTGGCGACGTCGGGCTGTACGCTGGTGAAGTCGGCGAATAAGCAGGCGACGTTGGCGAGTACGCCGGAGACGTCGGGCTGTACGCCGGCGACGTCGGGCTATACGCTGGCGACGTTGGTGAATACGCTGGAGAAGTTGGACTGTACGCTGGCGACGTCGGACTGTAGGCCGGGGATGTCGGCGAGTACGCTGGCGACATCGGGCTGTACGCTGGCGAACTCGCACTCAGAGGAGATGCTGGGCTGTGCGCTGGAGAAGCGGCGCTGAAACCAGGCGAAGCAGCCATGAAGCCAGGCGACGCTGGGCTCGCCATCGGAGAAAACGCACCAGCAGCAGGCGAGAACGCGCCACCACCCGGGCTGAACGGAGACGAGGCAGTGAAGCCAGGCGTCGACGCAAACGGAGTCGAGATTGGCGTGCCAGGTCCGTGGTCTGGCGAGCGCCACTCGTTGTCGAGTCCACGCATCACCTGTTGGATCTCCGACGCTTCGTACTCGATCGCATTCGCGAGCTTCTTCGCGTCAAGCACGAGGTCCATCAGACCCGTACCGAGAGGAGCCAGCTGGCCAAGCATGATGTTTTCAGACACACCCGTCAGCGGGTCTCCTTCCGAGAACATTGCAGCGTCCATGAGAATCTCCACGGTCTCTTCGAACGAGCATCGCACGAGAGGACCAGAGTCGTCTCGGTTAATACCGTGACGCGTAATCGCCATCAGGTGACCACGGAAGGTCATCACGTCGGCCAAGCACGCCAAGTGACGGTAGTTTACGTACGCACCATCGAAGGAAATGACCTGTCGGATTTCGTTCAGCAACGCACGACGCACTGCTTCAATGCCGAGCACCTGGATGATTTCGACAATGTCGTTCGAAATCGTTCGCGTCGAGTCCACTTGCGGGTAGCAGAGCACGTCCAAGAGGTTCGTGCCATCCGTATCGAGCACCCACTCGGTCATCATCTTGAAACCCACATCGTCGAACCAGTGTGTCTGGCGACCTTCACGGATGTACACCTTCTTCACGCCCTGGATACCACGGAGCTTCATCTGCGTCAGCATGTTGTGCTCCACACGCTTCAGGAACGTGTCATCTTCCTGGCCCACAGCAGTCTCGCCAGAGCGCTGCAGTTTTTCTTCCTCATCACTCATGATGCGAATGCGCAACACAAGCTTGTCAGCGTTATCATCCGTGAAGATGCACGACAGGTCCTGGCCGTACTCGGACTCAATCTGGGCCGCAATCTCGCTCATCGACAGCTTCTTGTCTGCCATCATCTCACGGTTCAACTCGATACGGAGCAACCATGGCGAGCGCGCCATCGGCGTGTCTTCATCGGGCATTTCGTAGTACGTTGCCACAAACTCCTGGTCCTCTTCGATGATCGTGTTCATCGGGTCAGGGTCGTAGTAGATCGCCGTGTTCGCAGTCACGTCCGCGAGAGTCGTGTACTCGAGCTGCGACTGGATGAACTTGGCCTTGTCGGCATCGTGGGCCGAGTCTGCCGTGAGGTAGATCTGAAGCGACGGCGTGCGCACGTCCTTCGCGATGTTCATGATTTCTTTCAAACGAGGCACACCGAGCGTCACGTTTTTCGCCGACACACCGGCGTAGTGGAATGTGTTCAACGTCATCTGCGTCGCCGGTTCACCAATCGACTGCGCGGCAACGACACCCGCCATCTCACCAGCAGCGACCAGCGCGCTCGTGAACTTGGACTCGATCTCACCAACCAACCACTCGAACGCGGTTTCCGTCAAGCGGTGCTCCAGCGTCACACACTTGGACGCTAGGGTCGAGCGGAGCAGAATCTGGAAGAACAGCGTCGCGTTGTCCTGCGCTTCCACACTCAACGGGTCTTCACCCTGCACGACAACAATTTTCTTACACAGTTCCTTGACGCCTTCGATAATGCGCGAAGGGTGAAGACTCGAAGGCTTCTCCAGGTCGATGCTGAACAACTGCTGCGCGTTCTCAACCAGACGACGGATGTTGACTGGCACCTGGGCCGCATTGTCCGACTCCTGGCCCTGACCACGACTTGCCAGAATCACACGCAGGTTCACGCGATCCTTCTGGAGCTGCGAGATCTCTTCGCGCAGCAACTGCTGCGTCTGCTGGTTCGTTCGGATGTCCTTGATGATGTCAGGCTCCAAGTACAACTGGTCGGGCGCCTTTGGCACGCAGCCCAGGTACTCGCTCGAGATGTCAAACACGTACTTGTTATCGAACTCGCGCTTGTTGAGGCGATGGGACTCAAAGCGCTGCTTCTCCACCCACACAGCGTCCATGCCGTCTTCGCCGTACAGAAATTGGATAATCTCACCCTGAGCGTTTCGCACTGTGCCATCGTAGCGAGCCATGACAGACTCCATGGCCTTCACGAGACGACGCTGGATGTAACCAGTCTCGGCGGTCTTCACGGCTGTATCAATCAAACCTTCACGACCACCCATGGCGTGGAAGAAGAACTCCTGCGGCGTCAAACCTTTCAAGTACGAGTTCTCGACGAACCCACGACTCTCTGGGCCAAGGTCGTCCTTGCCGTAGTGAGGCAGCGTGCGGTGGTTGAACCCGTACGGGATACGCTTTCCTTCGACGTTCTGCTGACCCACACAGGCGATAATCTGGGAAATGTTGATGAAAGATCCCTTGGAACCAGACGTCACCGTTGCCTTAATGTTGTTCGTTTCGTCCAAACTGCCCTGGGCTTCACGACCAGCCTGGTCACGAGCTGTGTTCAGCACCTTGTTGACGAGCTGCTCGAATGACTGCACCATTGTACGACCTGGCTGGGTCTCCAACTCGCCCTTTTGACCGCGCTGGACGAGATCGTGCACCTGCACCTTCGCTTGCGTAATGATGTCGACAATCGTCTTTAGCGTGCTCACATCGGCAATCGTATCGCTCACACCGACGGTGAAACTGCGTCCCACCAGCCAGTTGTTCACGAGCTTCTGCACGGCACCGAGGAAGTACTTGGCCTCTTCCGAACCTTTCTCGAGCATCGTGATGTGGATGAGACCACCAGCGGACGAACCAATGACCTTCTTGTCAATGATACCGGCAAGGAGTTCACCGCGCTGCACGATGACGCGGGAGTCGAACGGAGAGAGTTCGTTGAACTTCTCATTGCTGTTGTGGATCGAGGCGAAGCCCGTAAAGTTAATCGCTGGGATGATCTTCGAGAAGAGCTGCTTGCCAGTCCAGATCGGGCGATACTTGCCGAGCTCTCCCTTCTTCGGCACGAGGATCGCAGGAGTTGGCACCTTGCCGTCCCAGTTGAGCACCCACATGAGCAAGCCCATCACGATGTCCTTCTCCACGAACACATCACGCTTCGTGAACTTCTGCACGCCAAGGAGCGAGTCCTGCACAATACCCATGACGGGACGGTTGCTCTGTGGCGTGATAATCACCTTGTGCACCATCATCAGCTCCTGTGCCTCGGCACGAGCAGTCATCGACTGCGGCACGTGGAGATTCATCTCGTCACCATCGAAATCGGCGTTGTACGGCGCAGTCACCGACAAGTTCAGACGGAACGTCGACCAGTCGAACACTTTCACGCGATGCGCCATAATGGACATCTTGTGGAGCGATGGCTGACGGTTGAACAGCACCAGGTCGTCGTCACGGAGGTGGCGCTCGACGATCCACCCGCACTTGAGCGCGAGGTCGGACTTGTTCTTGATGTAGCGCAGATCGATGCGGTTGCCGTCTTCACGGATGATGTACTTGGCGCCCGGGTGTTCCAGCGGCCCGTTCGAGATCAGCTGGTGCATGTACGCCATGTTGAACGGCGTCACGCGCTCGGGCACGGTCAAGTTCATCGCGATGGATCGCGGCACACCGACCTGGTCAATCTCGAGGTTCGGATCGGCGGTAATGACGGTACGCGCAGAGAAATCCACACGCTTGCCCATCAAGTTACCACGGATACGACCTTCCTTGCCACGCAGACGCTGTCGCAAGGTCTTGAGCGGCTTGCCGGATCGCTGCTGCGCTTGCGGGAGCCCCGGCTGCTCGTTGTTCAAGAACGTCGCCAAGTGGAACTGCAGCAGCTGCTCGAACTGCTCGATGATGTGGGACGGTTCGCCCTTGCGCACACAGTTGAGCAACGCCAAGTTGGCCTTCACAATCGACGCCAGGTTGTGCGTGAGATCGTCTTCACCACGAGCCATGCCGTCAATGGCGACCGACGGGCGCACGTGCGGCGGTGGCACGGGCATGAGAGTCATCACGAGCCAGTCGGGGCGCGCCCAGCGCGGATCGAGACCCAGCGCGAAGCAGCCTTCGTCCGAGATGTTCTTGAAGATCGAGAGCACCTTGGCGGCCGGGAGATTCTGCTTGCGGTCACCCGAGCCAGGCACGTCCTCCATCTGCTCGGGGAACTCGACCATGAGCTTGATGCCCTGCTTGCGGTACTTTGGTTGCAGACCACCGCAGCCACCGTGGCCGCCCTCCTTCGGCTTGGACTTGTCGTCGAGACCGCCCTGGAGACCGATGTTGAGATCTTCGCGCATTTTCTCCATGTCGGCCTCCTCGCCGTACTCACACATGGACTTGTTGCTGCAGATCTCGTACACAGCCTTGAGGCGGCGCTTGCCGTTCTTGATGCGCATCGCCGAGCGGAAGCGGTGGTCGCGCTCGTCACTCAGCACCTTGGAGCAGTGGAAGCACACGGAGCGCAGGATCTTGAGCACCTCCTTGATGAAGCCCAGGTGGAACATCGGCCGTGCTAGCTCAATGTGCCCAAAGTGGCCTGGGCAGTCGTTCACCTTGCCGCCGCTACCACTGTACGTACCTTTTTAGGAAAGGGGGAAGAAGAATAGAAAAGATATCATGAGATCCAAGCCGTTCACATGGAGGGGGCTACCACTACAGAAGCTCAGGTGACGACATCACCACACAGCACACTACTATACAAACACACAACTAAAGTACTCACAATCGCAGGTCTTGCAGCGCGCGCGGAAGTCGCACGTGCCCATGCGCGGGTCGCCGATGCCGCCGATGACTGGGTGGCCGTTGAGGTACGTTTCAGGGCGCGAGATACCGTCGGGGATGATGCGGTCGTTCACCTTCGTCTGTTTCGTGACCGACATGGCGCGGATCTCCTCGGGGCTGAACACGCCGAACTGTAGGTGCTTCACGCGCCGCAGTCGCGCGCTCGAGTACGAGAACTGCGTCGACGACATGCTTTCTTCTTCGTGTCTCCCTGTCGCTCTGGGCTACTAACTTTTGCTGGTGTTATAGAGGCAAGTGGCTGTATCAGATGCTTCCGTCGTGCACAGACAGACGCTGCGTGCTTGCTCGTTGAGCACACAGACAGACAGACACCCACGCACTCGATCTCCTCCTTCTCTCTCTCTCCGAGTGAGCAGGAAGCCGCGAGTTCGCAAGTGCGAGAGCAACGACGGGCGGAAAGCGAGCGAGCGAGCAAGAAGAGGGGGCGGACAGAATAGTTATATATAAAGGAGTACCGTAGACCACACTGTCCTGAAGTACCGTAGCGCACAATAGTCAGCTCACTTGTTTTCACTATGCCTTAATAACGTATAGTGAAATCAAGTGAGTTGACTATTGTGAGATACGGTACGATTTGTGAGCTACGGTACTACGTGCATAGTGAGACCACCCGACTTCATGCAACCCCACCATCATGGCCCCACAAGGAACCAGCTTCACCACCACCGCCATTGAAGGCACGTTCCTCGTGAAGGCCGGTCTCGCCAAGATGCTCAAGGGCGGCGTGGTCATGGACGCGGTCAACGTCGAGCAGGCGCGCATCGTCGAGGAGGCCGGTGCCGCGGCTGCAAGACTCTTTCGCCCGGCGGCCACTACGCAGATCCGCTGTAGCCCATCGCGTTCACTCCCCTCATGAGACAGCGCGTGCACACGGCAGAGAAGGCGAGCAAGTCAAGTGCTAAGCGTACGCCCAAAGGCTCGCCCGTGAAGAAGAAGCAAGGCGCATCGACTCCTGCTGTTGGAACGAACGACTCAGCACCGAATAGCAGCGCGAGCGACGTGTTCTTCTCGTCGCGCAAGCTCGCGAACGAGTACGATGCGGAGTTGGAGATAGAGATGAAGACGTACGGGAACTACCTCAAGGACTTGAACGTGCTCGGGCGAAATTTCGCCACCGTGCTGCTCGTGGACAACTCGCCGCACGCCTTTGGGTACCAGGTGAGTGACGTCATGTGTTGTACAATCAGAGACCAGGAGTATGTGGATTGAATGAGCTCTTCGACAATTTTGAATGTATAGATCAACAATGGTGTGCCGATCGGTGGACCCGCACGTGCTGCTGAGCTCGTGAAGGCGATCGAGAGCAAATGGACGCATAGATAGACAGAGAGAGCGATTAACGGCGCGATCAAGCGACGATCGCTCCCGCTTGGTCTCGGCTCCAATTCCAGAATGGACAGCCATGTGTGGAATCGCGCCCACAGTTGGTGCCCGTCGGAATGATGGTAACAAAATTCACAAAGTGCAAGCATTGCATTATGGATGGTGCAAACAAAATGAAAGTGATGAGCAAGAACTCACGTGGATCAGCACATTGCGCCTGCAGCGGTGGCTCTCACACTATAGAAGGCAAGGCATTGCGGCTGTCGTTGCAGGGACGCGTGGGCGCTCGCACTGGAGCTGACGCAGCAGGAACTGGGGGCCTCGATTGTAGCGATCTCTTCAGCAGAGACACTCGCTCGTCGAGCGGCAGAAACGGGAAGTGCTGCGTAGTTTGCGCTTCCGTGTTCTCACTCGCTGTGGAGCCCATGGCGACGCACTCTTTGCCCGGTTTGCGTTCCGCCAGGCTGCACTGTTGGCACGGCTTTGTTGTCAGCAAGTCGGTCTTCTTGACGAGCTTAAATCGACTTGTGTTCAGGATCTGCCTGAAGTCCTCGAGCAGCGGGGTCAGCACTCATTCATCGTCCTCAATTGACATGATGCCAGCGCTCACCATGGCGTGATTCGAAAAGCTCACTGATCCATGCATTGTAATGCGATCGTCCACGATGATGTATTTGTGGTGCTGCATGTAGCTCCGGTCGACATCCACGTACACTTGAACTCGACTGGGCTTTCCATCGTCGTCGTCGCTCAGGATGGCGAGCACTTGCGAGCCGTTGCAGTGCATCTGCGTGTTGTTCACCATCACATGTACGTCCGCACGTCTCGCCACTGCCTTGATTGCCGCCGCGAGCCGAACGTGCGACAGCACGTACATAGCAACGCGCAATGTATGCTGCGTACTCTCGATCAGCGCAATCATGCGCCGCACGTGCTCTTCCGACCGGAACACCTTTGTGCTTGGGAACACCAAAGTTTCCCTGGGGT
The DNA here is from genome assembly GCA_023334315.1 of Globisporangium alternatum. Taxonomy (NCBI): domain Eukaryota; phylum Oomycota; class Peronosporomycetes; order Pythiales; family Pythiaceae; genus Globisporangium; species Globisporangium alternatum. The sequence continues at coordinate 41,799 of JAASGT010000105.1, read as the reverse complement.
TCAGCTTCAGGAGTCGCAGCTGGTACGCTGCTATCACGGCGTCACGCTGCTTGAGGTAGCGCGCTTTCTTTTCCTCGCGCGCCATCTGTGCTCGTGGACCCTCGTAGAAACGCCCGTTAGCAGCGCGCTCTCGCTTGGTGCGAGTGCGAATCTGAGTGATTATAGAGGCCTTGGTCTTCAACACAAACGCGATCAGAGCTGGGTCGACATCGACCTCAACCATCAGGTACTCGAGGTGCGGTCGGAGGAGGTCAACGGCAGCGAGTACTGATGCGTTGTCAACTTCGATGGGTTTGTTTGTGCTGGCGATCTTTTCGCCTGACGCGTCCGCCTCTGCGTTCAGCGAGCGACCCCGCTTGCCAAGAGTCTCACGCGTGAAGGTTGTCTGGATAGGATCGATGTGGGCACGCTTGCTGAGAGTGAGCACGAAGGCGGTCGTCGCCAGAGTGGGATCGACTCGGGTGTGCTTGCTGGGAGCGAGCGCCATGGTCGGAGAGCACTTGGAAGTTGCGTGGTTGGGCGCTGGTAGAATGCGGTGAATTCGGAAGTGACAACAGATGCTTAAATGGGGCGCAAAGTAGCGCGCGAGAGAGAAGGAAGGCGAGTCACCATGGCGAGGCGATCGACTGGCCATCCAGCACTTCAAGAACGAGCTTCAATGAAGAGCTTTAATAATAATGAGATGGATTGCACATCGTAATCTAAACAACTAGGTTCGATTTATCTTCTGTATGAAATAAACGCAATTTAATTTTTTGCCGAAGATAAGTCAAACTTAGTACCGTAGGTGTTGCGTCTATTATCTTCTGTTCAACAGAAAATAGACGAAGGCATAGTGAAAGCAAGTGATTTAAAATTTGTGCGCGACGGTACTCCTTCAATACAAATTCGCCTACAAATCCGCGGCGTTACATCCGACAGAATAGTTATTCTAAGAATACCTGTACCGTATAGTATTTGTCACTTGTGACCCTATTTTTACCAAATTACAGCGAGAATTAGAAGTGGACTTTTGGTCCGAATAACAAACGGCTCGTAAATTTCCCCCACTTTCCATTTTCATCAATAAGGAACGTGTGGGCAAAGAGGAAGAACCACACGCGCACAGCTAGACATCATTCATTTTAACACTGGCACTGGCAGCATGAGCATAACAATTGCAAACCCACAACCTGTACCACATAACAAGAGGTCGAAAGCGGGATCGATCTAGCGCAACCGTAGTACAATTAAAGCGCCATGCGTGAGCTTCAGAACGCGCAACTTGACAAGGGCCGCGCACGTGACGTAAATCAACCTGCAGATATAACTCATACAAATGCCAAGTCAAGCACCCCCTATACAGCAGCAAGTGTGATGTTCTGTTCTTATGTTTCTCTTTGAGCGAGATCTTCGGTTGCACAGTACGTACTATGGTGAAGTGCAACGTAATTAATATACTATCAACCGTTAGATCAAAATACGATCTACTATATTAATACAGAACAACATATTACTACTGTTTTATACTATAGTAGTATTTTTTGTGATCTGATACTAAATAAATCGGAAACCAGATAGCGTTAAAAAAGGGTTTTATTCGGCAACCATTCTGTAATAAGGGAAAACACAAACACCAGTGGAAAACAGAACCAGCGCTCTCAAGTGGAAAAGAATGATTGTAAATATTGAGCGACAGGTCAGGTCTGCTTACAAGCACAAACTGGTGGCCGCCCGCATGTACTCGTCGGAATTCAGGTGGCGAGCTATGACGCTGCACGATGCGTACAGCATCCCGTGCGAGCGTGTGGCACGCGTTTTTGGCGTCTCCGGTCGTACAGCGCGCCGCTGGTACAGCCAATTCAAGCGGTGCGGCCATGTGATGCCCGGGAAGCGAGCAATGACGACACCTCACGCACCCGAGCTCGTCGCTTTTGTATCAGCGTACGTGAAGAACCACCCGTGCTTCTACGTAGAGGAGCTTCAGAACGAGTTGCGCGCGAACTTTGGTGCCCATCGGCAAGGTCTGTCCGCGTCCAGCATCTTTCGCCTCCTCAAGTTTGACTTGCGCCTGTCGCGCAAAGTGTTCGAACGCCGAGCCCGCGAAGCCGTTCCGCGTGAGATCGAGATGTTTACTGCAAAGTTGTGCTGCTGGTACCGCTACCCAGAGCAGCTGATCTTCCTGGACGAAACGTTAAGAACGGCTTGGACAGCATGCGTCGATACGCATGGCCGGAGAGAGGAACGAAAGTGATCGCTCGTGTTCCTTCCGCGCGTGGAAAACGCGTCTCGATTCTAGCGGTGTGTGATGTTCGCAGATTCGTGGCATGGCGTACAGCACGCGGAACGTTTACGCGGAAGAAGTTTCATCGCGCGTTCGTGAGCAGCATCATGCGTCTGCTGAACCCGTGGCTGCTTCCGAGATCGATCCTGATGCTTGACAATGCTCGCATACACATGTATGCTGAGCTCGAGGACGCCGCTCACGCATGTGGCGCTGTCTTGCTGTTCCTACCGCCGTATTGCCCGCAGCTCAATCCAATAGAAGTCATGTTCGGACAGCTCAAGCGATGGTTTGCTCGCCATGTCAATGTCGCGTTCCCGTTGTACCCTGAACAAGTATTCCAAATTGCGATGACAGTATGCGTGGACAGAGAAGAAGTCGGCGTTAATTTGTTCCGTCATTGCGGCTACGGTGATACTGGCCTTAACGACGTTGTTTTCGACGTAGATATCGACGTGCTGAGTCGCGTGGCAAAATGAAAGAATCTTGGGGAAGAGGAGTGGCGGTGGTGGGGTGGGGGACTCAGACCAGAGCGGAGCGATGGAGGAAATGCAAATTCGCTTTGTCTCGTCTTAATAAAATGCATTTTTTGCTATCTAGTCGCTCATATGATCCACATCACCCATGTCGTCTGCAGGCTCTGGTGGCGAAACGAAGGACGAGAAGACTCCATCAGTCATGAGGCTGTAACTTGGTAGTCCTAGCGCTTGGCGCAGCTCTTGCACATTGGTTGCGAGATGCAAGTCTGTTGACCCGTTCAGGTGATCAGTAATGATGCGGAACACCGCTTTCTCTCGATGATCGTGGCCACTTGCCGCCTTCATCGCATCCAGATGTTGCCTTTGTCGAAAAGTTGCTGTAGCAGGGAGAGACGGCTGAGCTCCATTTGACTGTCTGGCGTGCGTTATTGACCAGTGAGTACGAGCGATCTCGCCGACGTTAACGTTTGTCCGGTCGACGAGAAATGAGTCGATGACCAGTGCAGCTTCTTGCGCACGTGAGGCAGTAGCACGATGAATACCAACAGCCTGTGCAAAAATCTCTTTTACTGCAAATGCGAACAGCTCCACCACAAACGGCCCCGCGTCCTTCGTGCGCTTGTTGTAGTTGGAATTGGCCGCTGTCACTTTGGCGCTGAAGTTCTCGGCTGTGAGGGCGATGAAGTCTTTCTGAGCGGCGTGCAGGCTCGGCTTCAGGTAGATATTCGCATCAGGGCGATTTTTTTCGTCTCGTACAACTCCAGGCTTGCGACAACGCGCTCTTCAACATTTGCACACACACCATTTCAAAATCATCGGCGTCAGCCTCGAAGGTGAATTCTGCATCCTCGACGCGCACATTCGTTCTGCTGGACTTGCCGATATCGCCAATTTTCACTGAGACGCGTGCCAAAGTCTGCATACTTCTCACTGGAATGCAGATTTATATATGTGTGTCAAGAATGCCCTTTGCAAGGTGGGCATTCTGCCTGAATTATAAATAAATCGGACTGTCAGTGATATTTATAGAAAAGTAAATGGGGCACTAAGGAGGGTCAGTCTCCTAATAAGGATTGAGATACTGTTTATATAAAAATAAGGGTTCGAGACTCTAAATAAGCGTCTAAAAACGTTGAATTACAATTAAATTGGACAAACTGAGTGGTTATCACAATAAGTACTGTTTTCAAAACGTGCTCTGCACATTTCAGCAACCTTTGAACATAAGAGGAGATTCATTGTGCTCTGGTGTTGTGTTTGTGAACATGCAAGATGGGTACGCTTCAGGAAAATGGTGGTGGCACTGGCCTTATGGCTCCGCTGACGTAGAGAGACTGGTTACAGCCACAGCACCATCACTACCATCAGCTCATGTGCTGCGGTTGTTCGTCCGGGGAGAACTCGTAGATTCGGACGACGACGCCTCCGCGAGCGCTTCAAGATCCAGCGCGTCATAAACGTCTCTAGGGAAGGTGAACTTCGTCAGCCGGAGCTGCTGGTGCTGCTGCGTGGGGCTCTTCAGTTGAAAGCTCTTGCTGTAGCTTCTAGACACGGGACTCTGTGCGTAGGATCCACCTCCACCTCCTTCACCAACCATCATGCCTCCTTTCTCCAGACTCCAGGATCTCCTGGCCCGAGGCGATGACGACCCGTGCTTCTTGCATGGCGAGAGCTGCGGCTTGAAGGTGCACTCGCCCAGCTGGATGTCGTCCCGGATTTTCTTCTCGTGCGCCACGCGCTTCTCCTTCTGGTTTGCCCAGCGCATCGCGCGCTCAAAGAACGCTGTGTTGGCATTGCAATCGCCCACTTCGTCGTCATTGTCTGCGCGATCACTGACTAGTGGGTTCCAGGCGTCCTTGTAAAACGGGTTCTTGAAAGTACACTCGCTCCGCGTCAGCGAATCGTAGAATTCCTTGAGCTGCGAGTCCTTTGCATCCTTCTCGCGCTTCCAGCGGAGCTGCTTCTCATAAATCGCGCTCGCCTGCGCAGCGTCCACTCGATAGGATGAGGATGAGATCTTTAGGTTTGCACCAAAGGAGTCGTCAGTGGCATCAGCATTCTGTCGACAGCACGCGCATCGCTTGGAGTGCTGGGACTCGCCACTCTGAGCTGCAGCGTCCTTGCTGCCTCTCTTGAGCGCGATCTGCCGACTTCGACTCGACAGCTTTGGTGTGTTCTGAAGCATTTCGACATACAGAGAAGGCTCACGTCAGAGATTTTTCTCATATCTAGCCAATAAGCACGAGAGAAGCAAAACTCACCAGGAGTCGGTCCACTCGCTGGTTCTGGTGCTCGACCAACTCCTGCCGCTTCTTCTTGTACGCCTCGCCAATGGACCAGAGTCGCTTCACGGTAGCCGGCATTGTGTCGCCACTGCGACCTCTTGAGCTCTTACCACTTGGCTGCTTTACCTCATCGTGATCAGTCTGGTTGTCTGTGCTGTTGACATTCGTCTCCCTCTCGGCTCTCCGCTTCGCAAGCTGGTACAATCGCTCGTGGGCTGCAAGCGGCGCGCTCTGCTGTCGCGCGAGATTCGCCGAATGAGGAGCGACGCTCGGGTGGAAGCGGCCGGCGTTCTCTCGCGTCTGCGCAATGAGTCGCTCCTCCTGCTGGTACTGGTAAATGAGTCCGAGCAGCTGCAGTCGGTCTTCCACTTTGCACTGCGCGAGGTCGTCATCACGCCGCTTGAAGAGTGCGGACGAGTGGCGCGCGATTATCGGCTTGTTCAGCACCTGCGCACTCTCTTTGGCGACTTCCTCCTGCCGTAGATGCGAGAGCTTGGTCTCCTTCTCATAGTTCCACGCCATGAGATGTGACACACTGCGATAGATGCGCTTCGACCGCTGCATTACACAGCAACACAGTTCGATCGTTAACCACTCGCAATGAGTCATTTCATGGACCTCTTGGTGTATCGAACGTACCCTGTTGATGGTAGGACTGGCTCTGACACACTCGTCCTCCTGCTCGCACACCGAGAGGCGGATCTGCTCCTTTTTCTGGCGGTTCTGGGCCACGAACTGCCGCATGCGGGCCTGGAAGTTGGGCTCGAACGTCGCGCTCTCGCGCAGCAGCTTGAGCGAACTGCGGCTCGCGCGAGGCACAGCGTTTGCCATTATAATAGGCTCATTTTCTTGGACCTGGTGGTGGAGCTGCTGGTCTTCTGGGATCTCGTCGTGTTGGTGGTGGTGTCTCCTCAACGGGACTACTCGAGTGGAGCTGGCGCGCTTGTTTGCCCTCTTCACAGGGCTTTCTGGCAGCAGCAAATCGGGGGTGAACGTGCGCATTTCGTCGCTGAAGCACATCATACGAGCGGGGACTGATGGCTCGGATTCCGATTCGTCCTTTGTGTGGAACTCGTCATCTGGGAGGAGGTTGACAGCGCCGTATTCGTATTCGTATTCGTATTCGTCTTCAAACGGACAGTGGGAGGATGGACAGGGCGAACCCAGCTCTAGGTCGCCGTCGTCATCCGCCAGAGTGTCGCTGCCGTTGAGCAGATCCTAACAACACAGGCTCATGATACATCAGCTACTCATCTCTCTCGAATGAAACAGTGAAGGCTCGCAGCAGCAGCACCTGCAGGAGCTTCTTGAGCGCGATCACTTCGTCGTACGTGCCTGTATTGCAAGATGAAGTAAGACAAGGGGCGTCGAAAGTGAGACGAAAGACAATCGCGAGATTGACTGACTCACTCTGAAACTTCTGCTCAATCTCGTCGTCGTCGCTGGCGCACGCGGATTCCTCGTGCAGTGTGTTGTAGGTACTGGGAGAAGCGCCGCGCATACTGTTCCGTCCGAACAACGATTGATCACAGAAGCGCCGTCTGCTTTATGACGTTGCTTCTGTGGAGCTCCAGGTTGCCTTCCGCTGTCGTAGACAAGAAAAGAATACCCGCTCGTTGCGGCTGTCGTTTCAGGTTGGCGGGCTTGATTTGGCAGCGAACACTGACTGTGCTGCGCATAGGAAGTGAGACATATATTAGCCGAAGTGCTCTCGTTGCAATGGAGCAATTTACAACCAAGCGAGACGGTACCTGCTGGCGTGGGTGGTTCGTCTTCAGCAATTTGAGATCGTGGTCGCCGACGTACGTCAACAGTGGCCCGATAGACTATGTGTTTGCCTGTGCCAGACGGGCCATCAATAAACTAGCACCTTTCACTCACTGCTTCATGAACTTCTGCACTTCCTTGGAGTTCAGGAACTTGAGGTAGAGCGGCGCGATGTCGTTGTAGAAAAGATTCTGCCCGCTCGACGGGTTCATCGCACCAAAGTTTGTCGTGCGAGACACTGGCGCAGCAGCAGCGTACGAGTGTTGTGGCTGAGCTCTGTCTGCGCCTCGAGGCGAGCGACCGAGCGATTCTTTGCTGTTGTTTTGTGCCGCTACTCCGTCTTCAGACATGCCGCCGCTTCCCAGACTGCTCTTGAACGAGCGCTTCTCCTGTGGTCTGGAAAATGTAACTGAGCCTTTGGGGCGTCCTCCTGATGATGAGCTGTCTTGGAATGACTGCCGCGGTCTCGGTGGACGCGGTGTGATTGGCTTCCCTACTGACTGCTGCGAAGATGGTGGCTTTAGTTTGTTGGCTCCTCTCGGAGTCTGGAAGCTATTCCCTTCCGCGTCGTCAGCGCACTCGTCTAGGTATCCATCTACAGGCTCTCGCACGACAGGATTGCACCACGAGGCGTCAAATTTGCGCTTGGGGAAGATCGCGGCGGTTGTTCGCGGCTTGACAGCTTTGAAAGTGTCGTAGTCCATGAACAGCTCCGATGGGAGCCCCACTATCTGCTCGGCTTCCACCGTCTCGGGCAGGATCACCGCTGCGATGGGCTTGGGCTCGACGATCGTGAACTGCGGGTTGTAATGCGTCGGCCCTGGCTGTGGACTGCGGCTTCGCTCTTCGCGGATGATGCGTCTCATCATGCTCTCAAAGCTTACGTAGCCTTTCTGCTTGTAGTTGACGTGGTTCCATAGATCCTCAAGCTCACGCTCGAGCGCGTGCGGGAAGATCCACTTGATCCCTTCAGAGAACCCGTAGAAATGAAGCACGAGCGCCTTGTTGTTGCGGCCGCTGTCGCTGTCGTCTTGACTCAGTTCTCGCTCTTTCAGCTGCTTCCCTTTGCGTCGAAACACGATCCCGATGCGGCGACACATGATCGGCTGCGTCTCCGGCGCGTTGCAGAGACTGTCGAGCAACGAGATCAGCGAGCGGCCCCTTCAACACAAACCACAGCAATCAGTAAATGGGCAGTCTATCACAGCGGCATTTAACAGTGTCATCGTACTTTTCGTCTGCTGCTGATGCCGGATGCCAGTGTAGCAGCTTTGGGTCGACAAGTTCACCCGCCTCATCATCCAGCAGCTCATAGTACTTCATCACAGTGCGCATCACCGAGGAGCTCTCGGGCTGTTTGTGGATGAGAGGGAGTTGGATCCCGCCAAACGCTCGACTGTCGCCACTTTCTCTTTCAGCGTCAGACTGGTACGGGAGCATGAAACTGCCTTTGCGGCGCAGGATGTGAATCTCGTCCTCGACGAGGAGAGGCGGCGCGGCGTTTGCTCCCTGTAGGGCCCTCATGACACCTTCCTTGGTGTCGCCCATGGGATGCGAGAAGAGCCCGTGGCATGAGAGAAGCAACTTGCGCCGTTGCCAGTTCTGCCACACGAGGAACCACGTCGTCGCGTTGATTTTGCTGAACTCGAGGCCGTTGAGCGACACGGAAACCATATACACGCCTTCCTGTGGGAACGCTGGCGCAGCGCACAGAAGCCTCTCGGGAGAGACAAAGTCAGCCTTTGTATCCACGAACACTGGCATCACTGGGGCTCGTGGACTGCTGATGGGAATCTGATGATCAGGCTTCACGTGTTTCACTTCGTCGCTGCGGTTAGGAGAGCCACCGGTGCTCGTGGTGGTCTGCTGATCGCTACCGTCGTTGAACTCCGTGTTGAGCTGCTCCTGGAGTAGCTCAAAGCGCACTATGATCATGCCTGTGTTGATGAAGCCCTTACCGTCAATATCGATCGTAAAGCCGCCGTAGATGGGGCCGTTCATAGGGGCGACAGAGTGCATCACAGGAATCTCGCCATAGACGTGGAGCTTCATCGGCATGCCCGTAAACTACGCAAAGACAGCCAATGAGTGTGTGTGTTACGTAGCAAGAAACGTGTGCAACCCACAATGAGCTTCAAGTTCATACCGTTTTGTGCACCCCTCCTAGCCACACGTCCACCAGGATAGGCGGCGTCAAGATCAGTGGGTTTGCGTGATACTCGTTCTTCAACTGCGACTGAGGTTTCCGTTCGGGCGAAGAGCTCTGCTGAGCCGCAGCACTGGGAGCCTGCAGAAGCAGCAGCTCTTTCGGAATCGCACAGAGCACCTCGCCGTCGACGCAGCTGCCCTGCACCACTTTCTGCGTCGAGCCTCGCACAAAAGAGACCTGCACAGCTGTGTACAGCGGGTTCTGCGTCGTGAAGTTGATCCCGCGCAGCTTGAGCCCAATCTTGGTCTTCGCAGAGATCCAGTCGGGCACGAGCTCCGTGATGCGCGGCGACTGGAAGACCACGAGCTCCCCTGGACACGCGAAGAACTCGATGCCGTTGATCGCGACGAGCATCTTGACGATGGTGCCGCGCGAGAAGTCCGGCAGCTCACACTCCATGCGCTCGCTTGAGAGAATGTTCAGGCGGCTCGTGCGAACATCGCTCTCGTCCGACTTGGAGCAAAATCGGGCTGTGCATCATGAGTCACAGGTGACAAGAAGATTCAATAAACCACTGACAATCTGATGCAGGCAGCTAGTAGTAGTACACACAAAGACTCACCGACTGCGACATTCGTTGGCGTGAAGTCCTTGCCTTCGATCGTCAGCCGCGACGTGTAGATGCCGTCGCTGGGCTTCACACCAAATATCGTCGGAATGAGGTAGAGATGCACCTGTCGCGTGAGCACGAGAGCCGCATCCTCGGGCTGAGTGATAAGTCCAGTCTTTGTCTTGATCCTTCGTGAGCCCGATCCTGGTCTTGGTGCCACCAGTCTGTCCTGATGCACGATATAGCGGTCCTTGTCCTGCACGATAGCGCTCTCCTCACCTCGTCGTCGAGAGATGGTTGCTACGCCGCTGCCAGTGTCCTCTTCCACTCGACTGTCGCTCTCAACAGCTGCATTTGACAACACCTGGATGCTCGTATGCTGGTGAGGGAGACTGACGCTCTCAAAGTCCACGCCATTCGTGGACACGTAAATGGTCACGTCTGCATTTCCTGGCGGCGCAATGGCTACCAGCGAAGGCGTGACGCAGGATACGCACGTACTCGAGCGGTACTTTGCGTCCACCACAACCACTCGACCAGCGTCGATAGGTAGCAGCACACGCGATACGCTGCTGGGAGCCGCCTTACCAGCAGCCAGCGACGCGCTCGGGAATGCAAAGGCGATGCGAAGAGTGCCTGAATTCGTAAAGTTCATGCCAAAGACGTGCATCTGCGTCCCGCCACTGATCGAGATGAACGAGGGCTCAACGTTCACCAAGATGGGAGTTGGCGTCAAGTAGCACCGATGAGGAGCGATGGACCAAAAGTCCTGTCCGTTGAGTGCGAGCTCAACGAGGAGCTCATTCGGTACCATCGACGTTTGCGCGCCTTGGTGGTGGCGGAACAAGCGCGAGAGGATCTTCTCCTTCTTCTTGTGCAGCGCTTCTTCGATGTGTGCCTGTTGTTGCTGTAGCTTCTTGGTCGTGATCATCGACAGAATGGATGATTTGAGCGCATTCGAGGTCGAGAGCTTGCTCGCCGCGTTCTTCTTTGACTGGAGTCTCGGAATGTAGCTGATCACGAGCTCAGCCTCGCCAAGGAGTGATGTGTTGGTTACTGCTTGGCTGTGCTGTTGTCCTTTGTGCTGCTGTTGATGATGATCACCACCTCCACCAGCATCTGAAGTATTCCTGCCGCCTGACTTCCGAAGCGGGAACCATGCGCGGAAGGAAAACGCACGACTGAACTCGCCTGGCTCCGCAAAGTTGATCTCGACGTTGCCGATGATCTCGCTCTGGTCCATCGTAAGTTGGTTTTCAATCACCACGCGGATCACTGGTGGTGCGCCAGCAATTTCCTTCCACTCAAAGTCGAAGAACTCGTTCCACACTGGCGCAAACGTGCCCTCTTTCCGTGTGCTCTTGAGTCGCACTTTGTTACAGCTGAGCACCGCAAATGGGTTGCATGTGTGCTTCTTCGACACGTGGAGGTTGCGACCGCGCAGCAGGGACACGTAGATGCCGCTGTCCCGGTTCCAGATCTTTAGTGGGCCACTGTTGCTCGTAGTCACAGTCTTAGCACCAGTGCCATGTCGTTGTGGTGAAGAAGGTGATGGCGCTGCTTGCACTGCGGTAGAATGCATCATGGCCCCATCCGGGAGTTGCGTTGCCACTGCACTGCTCACGTTAAACCGTGGCACGAGGGAGACAAACTTGCCTCCGCTCGTCAGGTGGGCGTCTGAGACCTGCATCTGCCCTCGTCGCTTGAAGCGTGTCTTGTGCGCGTGTCTGAGACTCATCGCGGCTTTGTCGTCGAGGCCCTGGACGATCAGCTCGAGCGACGACAACCCACACACGAGCCCTAGTGTCGGCGCAATGAGCTTAATCATCGGCGCTTTGTACATGACAAACGGAACCTCGTCCTGTCCGAAGCGTAGCTGCACGGATTGCGGTGGTGGTAGAGAATTCGAACCAGTCGTGAGCGCACCTCCACTGGCAACGGCAGACGCACTCTCGAGCTCACGTTTGGTACACAGGCACAGCTCGACGTTCACTGTGATGTTCTGTAGGCCAAACTTGCTCTGCGGGGTGTAGAAGTAGATCATGTCCTCCGAGTGGTAGTACTCACCCGGCACCGTCACGCTCTCGAGCTCGCGCGCGCCGCGGATCCACTTGAACCGCACGGTCGGCACCAGCTCCCATCGCGACATGCACGCGTTGATGTTTGTGCCATGGAGCGCAGTGTACGTGTTTCCACTCACGGGTCCGCCTCGCGGCGCGATCGAGTCGATGCTGAAAAGCAGGAGGTGGGAGTTCGACGTTGCCTCCGTGAACTCGCGGCCGTCGAACGACAGGCGGTAGAAGACGTTGTAGGTCGCGAGGTTGGGTGGGATCACGCACGCGATCTGGTTTGGGGACACGAATCGCCCCTCCAAGTCGCGCATGAAGAACTCACTCGTGCGCTTCTCGAGCCGCGTGATGCGGTTCACTTCGCCCAGCACTTGATGCTCTTCCGCGCCCGTGAGCACATGTTTCGTGCACGCAAACACGCGGACAATGATTTTCCCACCCTCGCACTCGATGAACCCACTGCCGTGGATCAGGATCTCGCCTCCAGCCGAACGTGGGAGCACTTTTGGCGTCGTCTCGACCACTTTCGGTAAGTTGTAGACCTGGTACCAGGACGAGAAGCCTCGGAGTGCAGTTGACGTGTTGCGGATCTCTTCGCAGGACGAATAGAACGAGTCACCCGATGAGATCTGCACGCGCAGTTTCTGAGGCGTCTGCAATGGCTCGAGTTTGCACACCACAACGTTCGCGTTGAGCATCGGTGGCGACAGGTGTAGCAAGAGATCGATCTCGCTGCTGATGGACGGAGGTGATGACGCATTACTACCACCACTGAAGCTCCTTCCTTTCCGGAAATGCTCTTCAAACACGAGAGTCTTGCGGCCCATGACGCCATCTTGGAGCGTATCGAGCGAGGCAACCGCTCGCGCGATCTCGATAGGCTTGGGCAGCGACGTATCGCTGATCTCGAGCGTCAGCAAGATCCGATTCTGCTTCGAGAAGACCTGGATCTCGTACTGCTCTTCCCAACTTAGCGCCGACATGCTCGAAAGCAGAGCAAGCAGACTCGCCTCGCGACACGTCGCAAACTCAGTCTGCTTGCCGCATTCGATCCGCAGCGTGAGCGTGAAGTTGGAGACGGATGAGAACGGCAGTGTCGCTTCTTCTTCCCGTTTCTGCGCTGCTGCTGCTGTTGATGACGAAGCACCTGCTCCAGGCATGAAACTCGGAATCCCTAATGACTGCAACAGCGATTTCAGGTTCTTGATCGCAGCGACGCGCAGGATCAGCAAATGAATCTTCTCGACCGTCGCGTTCACGTTGAAATAGCGGACTGCGTCTGAGAGACGAACGAGGATCTTGCGGTTCTCGACAAAGTTCTCGCCTTCGACGCGGAGCAACATGTCCTTGTGGACGAGACCGCACGGTGGGTCCAGGGACGTGATGCGCCACGTGCGCGGGTCATAGCACTGGATGCAGATCGAGTTGGAGAATGTGACACCAGCAAACGTGACCATGAGCACAGCTGGGCCGCTGAACGGGAGCTCGGGCATCGCGCACTCTAGTTTCACTTCGTGCATTAGCAGTGGTGCTCCCATGAACGTTGCGAGGTCGATCGAGCCGGGGAGAATTAGTCGTGCTTCCGACGAGCACGAGAGGTTGCGACTCGAGTCCGCACACGCAAACCAGATGGAAACGCTGACAGTTCGGCTCTTTGCTTGGACCTCAAGCGTCGGCTCTGCTTCAAAGTGTTGGTCAGCTACTGTTGTTGCCTTCACTTGTGTCGGAGAGCCTGGTACCAGTGACGTGCTGGGTATTACCGTGAGCTCTTCGAGCGAGGTGGCGAAACGGTCGATGGACGTGATCTGCACTCCTTCAGGCTCGAACAGCACGCTCGCAACAGCCCACGCACCCAACCAGTCAGTCACGATCCCACTCAGAAAGAGCTTCACGCCTGCATGATCACACATGGCAACTTGGATATCGCAACGATCCGGACGATCATCGCTCGACTCGGCGTTCTGAAATTTGACACAGATATTGAACATCTTGTGACTGGGATTGGGCTGCTCCGGATGAACGAGAAAAGAGCAAAGCTGCATGTTCCCCAGCAAAGCAGCATCTCCCTCCTCCGCTTGTAGCTCTGCTTCTTGCACCGAGTCGTCGTCTTCAAAGGCCACCATCTTCACGCTAATACGCTCAATAGAAGAGCAGAAGACCACGACTCGCAGTGCTGGCTTTGGTGCGTGCTGGATCATCAGGATGTGCGAGTTGCTGGCAACTCCTTCTCCACCGCTGTCACCATCGCTCGTGTTCTGAAACTCAGTCCGGTCTTCGTCTCCTGTCGACTGCGACTCTCTCTTTCTCTTCTTCTGACGGTAAGCAATCCCTTCGCAAATGATCGCAGAGTACGACGCGTACCCAGAGTGCAGCGGAGAACTCGCCTTGAGCAGCATCTCGGAGCCCCAGTCCGTCATCTCAAACACGCAGCAGCCGTTGTCGTCGGGCACGCTCGTACCGATCTCGATCTGGCTGTCCACGCGAGAGACTGAGACGATCACTTTCTTTCTCAGACGCATCTGAGGAGGTACCATGTGCACTTGCACCACGTGGAACTCGCGCTCTCGCCAGGCTGTCGACACGACGAGCGACTTTAGAAGCGAGTCACGATGACTCATCTGCGCAAGCAGTGGATGTGTCGGCTTTCGAGTGCTCAGTCTCCGTTCTTCGGTGTTTTCAAAGGTGGCAATGGCACCTGAACTCCCGTCAACACTGTCGCACTCTTCGTCCTCTCCTTTCGCCCACACAAGCGCCTTGCTAGCCTTCACTGTCGCCAGGTTGAACATGCGCTCGTTGTAGCGCTCTTCGTTCGTCACGCACTGCGCAAGGAGGTAGCTGAAGACCGTCGAGGGCGAGCAGTTGAGCATGAACGGGTCGCCGCCGATGTTGGAGCAGAAGCGGTACTTGTCGTCCTCCTTGATCGACACTGGGTTGTGGATGTGGATCTCGCCCAGGCAGATGAACTGCTGGGCGTTCAGTGACAGGAACACGCGCACTGCGCCCGGGCACGAAAAGTCCGGGATCGGACACGTCACTTCGCTCAGACGTACCACTTTCCCAGCAATGAAGGGCGTCGTCGCCTGGCTCGAGGAGGGTGCTGGCGCTGTCGGTGCTATGCTACTGGCAGGCTTGTTGGGTGTCTTACCGCTTGTCTCGTCTATCGAAGGCCCCGGGGGTGTCGGACGCGCGCGCACACTTGTTGACAGCACGTTGCCCGCACCAGAGTCCGACAACAGATTGTTGGAACTCGCCGAGATGCTGCTGTTGCGGAAGTACGTGCTCCTCCTGCGCATCGTGGACTGCGTCTTGAACTTCGGGAGATCCAGCATCAGCAGCTCACGAGCAACGCCCGTCTCGTGCAGAACCGCGCTCAAGCCGCGTCGTTTCCAGAAAATCGGCTGCGGCTGACCTTCAAAGCGAAAGCAGATGCGCTCGGGCGCGTCGCTCAGGCGGAAAGTCTTGGGCAGCTGCACGGTGATGATGCGCGTCTCGAGCGGCGCGCGGTCGAGCGTGCGGGTCGGCAGGTGCTTAGGAAACCACGTGATCTCGTTCGGATCGGCCTCCACGTAGTAATGGAACGTCACGCTGTGCGCGATGAATTGCTCGCCAGCGTTGAGCGTGAAGTCCACGAGCACGTTCACGTTGGACGTCGCGTCGATCGTGTTCCCCTTGGCAGAGTTCTTCATGACTGTGCGCGTGATCTTGAGTGTGCGGCCGTAGCTACCGCCCTGGCGCTGGTGGAGACGCACGCTCTGCTCTGCGAGCTGCTGGAAAGTGTGCATACGTGCTCTGCCAGTCAGCGCGTCCTTGTGGCGTAGTGTGTTTAAGGCGTTGCCACCATTACCTCCACTAGCATTGCTATTGTTGCCACTGACAGACTCGACTGTGACCACCTTGTCGAGGATCTCCACGGGCGGCGTCTTGCAGATGATCAGTGGTGAGCAGCTCAGCGAGCCATCTGGGAACGTGCGGCTGTAGGTTCCTGGGATGATCACAAACTCGCGCTCGTTCAGACTCGAGCGGAAGCGAACGAAGATCTGGCCAGTGTCCAGGAAGTTCGTGCCTTCAATGACCAGCACAGTGCCGCCGGACGTCGGTCCACAGCTTGGTGCGATCTCCGCGATCGTCGGTGACTCGTAGCTGTAGTACTTCTCTCGGTCCTTTACGCCGAAGAACGTGCATGTTGATGTTGACGCCGTCTTGGTCTCCTGGGAGAGCGGCAGGATGACGTCGAGACTCGCTGCGCACGCCGAGCGCAAAAGTGGCGCTCTGCACGTGATCTTGCCGTTCGCATGGTCGATTTCGCCAACCGTGTAGATCGGATCCAATCCAGGAGGCTGTGACGAGCCTCCCCCTCCCTTCTGGTTCACTGACGCAGCTGAATTCATCGGATCTGAGGAGCGCAGTGGCGCAAACTGCACCTGACACTTGGATTCCTTCGCCAGAATCTTGGCGAGTTTCTTCGTCATAAACAGTATCACAGTCGACCCTCCTGCCGCTGGTCCAGTGGGGGTCGCGAGGAAGAATGGTGCCGAGAAGCAGCGGAAGGGGAGCAGTGCCGTGCACGCAGCTCCCCCGTAGTTGCCGTACTTGGCGTTCATGTAGTTGGATCGCGAAAACTGCTGGCCATTCAAGCTGATCTCAATCTCGTAGAACCCAGGCTGAAGCGACTGTGCAGAGCACTCTAGTGTGCCAAGACTCGCCCCAAGGTCGTCTCCACTTATTAGGCTCGTCTCAGAAAAGCACGCGTCGACAACTTTCGACGTGACGCAGGACTTGTCCTCGGGGTTTTGCAGCTGGAAGCGCACCAAAGCCTTGCAACCGTAGTTGCGAAGGTGATCACCTGCAATCAGGATTTGATTCACGCTCTCTAGCGACGACCAAGCAGGCATGATCCGGCGGATCACTGGCTCGACGTAGTAGATATACCGGAGCGTGCTCTTCGTGTGCACCGACGTGTAGTTGATCCCATTAAGCGAGATGTTGAGGTACGCGACGCACTCCTGGTTTACCGCGGGGGTGGCAAACGCCACGGCCTCGCCAACGATCTTGCCCTTCACAAGGAGCGTCACTGGTTTTGCATTGTCTACTGTTTCGACTGGTGCCGGTGCTGCGCTTGAACCCTCTCCGGAACGATGCGCCCGGAGCAGCTCGCCGTCGTTGTACATCGTGATGCTCACTGTGATCTCCCCCGTGTCGACGATTTTCCCGCACCAGGCCAGCACCTCAGTGCCGCCAGTGACTGGACCAGCGCTCGGTTCAATGTTGATCACGCCTTTTGGAGGGTCGTAGAACAGGAACTTGATCGTCGAGTCTGTAAATTGCTGTGACGCACCTCGCATCATCGCAATCTTCATCGCCACGAGCTCGTTGGAGGGCCACGCTGGCGCGGAAGTTGTGATTACGAGCGTCTCGGGGTCGAACTCCGCTTCGACGTCTTCGTTGTGGCCTGTCCTGTCGCTCTGGAATCGCACGAGACACTGTACCAAGGCTCTGTTCTCTGGAAGTCCACTGGTGTCCTGTACCATTAACGTCACGGGAGTACCACCGGAGACTGGGCCGCAGAGGATGCCTTTGCTGGAGAACTTGGTGCTCGTGTGGTACTCAAAGAAGCACATGGAGTCCGTGTACTGCTGCAGATTGTAGGACACGTGAAGGCTCACGCGCCCAGGTTTCTTCGAGAGTGGCGAGACGCACTGGATCATCTGGCTGTCCAGCACTTTGGCTTTAACGATGACCTCCGAGACGTCGTTGCCAAAGCCGCTCTTGAACGGAGAGCAGAAGCGCACGTAGATCTTTGCCTCAGCGATGAAGCCTCGGCCTTTAATGTGAACCACTGTGCCGCCAGTAATCGGACCGAACGCGTAGATCCTGTCGCGGTTGTCTGGGATTGTAAACAGCGGGAGCGCGAAAGCCTGGAAGGCCACTCGCATCTTCACTGGGTGGAACTGCGGTGTTGTGGCTTCATCACCGCTCTCATCGTCTGCTGCCTTTGCTATCCCAGGCTCGTCACCGGCTTCAATGTACGCAAACTCGTAGTGCTGTTCGTTGAAAGACACTGCGACGTCGTGCACACCCTTCGTGAGCTCTGGTGAGAAACACTCGACGAAGCGATCGTCTCGGATGCGCCCGGCAGTGATTTGGCTTGCGCCAAAGCGAAAGTTCACCGTCGGTGTCTCGATCGCCTCCATGAACTCGAACGAGATGAGCGAGCCACTGCAGATGTACCCGACCGCAGGGCTCATACTCAGCAGCCGCGGCGACTTATACGACCGAAAAGTGAACGGCAGAGGCTTCTGCTGTCCATCGATGATGCTAATTTGCATGCTCAGTGTCTGGCTCAGCAGCATGCGATCTTCTTTGTTCCCCTGCTGATCACTACCGCCCTTGCCTGAGTTGTTTGTGCTACCGATGAGAAGGCTGTCAAGTGCCGGACACTGCCAGATCAGAGTCTGACGCTTCTGGTTCACGCGTCCCTGAACAATCACCACGGGATCTTTTCTGACGCTTCGCTCCAGGTACAAGCTGATTTTCACCACGTCGCTCTCTCGCAGGTTTACGCCGCGCGCCATTACCTCAGTGGCCTTGTCGTGCGGTCCGTAGAGCGGACTCATGGACGTGAGATGCGGGATGTTGTACACCTTGTAGAGCTGCAGGAGCTCGCCGATGTTGTGAAAGAACGCGCGGTCGAACGAAATGTCGATGAGTGCGCTCTCGAGCGCATCCAGACTGTCGATGAGCAGCATCGGCGCTGGCAGCTCAAACTCGATGCGGTTCGCTGTCCACTTGACGACGTCCACGGGACCAAAGACCGTCTCGCTCTGTGTGTACTTGTGCTTGAAGCGCACTCGGATCTGCACCGAGTCGCTTGAGATCTGCGGTGTCACGTGCAGCACCATGCCGATGGGGATCTCGAACGCGCCAGTCGCCGGCTCCACGCGCCTCACAACGTAGGACGAAAAGTAGTACAGCGACACAGTCGTCCCGGAGAAGTCGTACCCGTTCAACGCCACGTCCACAATCGCGTGCTTGTCTGTGTACTCGCTGGCAAACAGTGGTGACGGAGCCATAATGATTCCGTTCCGTGCCTTTCCAGGCATGTCCTTGAACACTTGCTTGCCGTGGTGGCCCGTGAAGCTGAAGCGGACCTTGATGCGGCCCGTCTCGATCAGATTCACGCCAAAGATGCTAATCACACTGGACGTCGAGATGCATGCGCACAGTGGACTGATCGCATTCAGCGACGGCGAGTTGTAGAACACGTACTCGATCTGCTTCTTTGTCTCGGGGTCAAAGAACTCGCACTTCGTGTACTGCTCCGAGTTGAGCGACACGAAGATCGCGGCGAGTCCGACATTGAACGGCGGCGCGCAGCAGCGCACCTCGCCATTCTCAATGAAGCCGATCACTTTCCGACTCATCTGCGGCGACTGAAACACGATCGTCACCTGTGCGCCGTGGTCGACGACATTGTCGCCGATGATTCGCAGGTAGCTACCGCCGTGGATGTCTGCGGACATGGGGAAGATCGCGTTAAGCTTCGGCGGCTGGTAGAACAAGAAGTAGAGGTACGACATGTCCTTGATGAGAGAGAGCGCTCGATGGTCGGTGCTCTTTTTAGGCGTTGGCTGCTGTGTTGTCGATATTGTTGTAGCATCACCAGCTGCAGCTCCTACTCGTGGGGACTTGATCCCGCCTACAAGCACTGGGTCGGCCGGAACAAACTCAATGCCGCCGTTGTACGAGACTTGGACTTTCGTGAGGTGCGGAAGCTCGTTTGGCGTCTTGGTCCAGGGTGGCGTCGTGCAGTAGATGAGAAACGCCGGGTTATTCTCTGGCAGAAGCGCTGCTTGCTCTTGCTCTGACGACAACCGGTCGACCTCTGTGAGGAAAGCGCTACTACCAGCTCGAGACAAACGCTCTTTGGGAAGTTTCCCATTGACAGCGACCACGCCAGGTATGGTCTCATACACACCCGTGGACAGCGACAGGAAGCGCACGAGAATTGGTAAACGCGGAGGTACCTTGAACTTCATCCTCAGACACATAGAGGTCCCACCAACGATTGGTCCGTGGTGCATCGTGATCGAGCGGATCACGGGAGGGAAGTAGTAACCAAAGTCCAGTGCGCCAAAGAACGCGTCGTTACCCAGCGCGAGGGAGACGCGAAAGCGCTTGATGCGCAGCACGACGTCCCCATCGCGGTCGCTCTTGACTTTCTCCTTCTCAGCAGCGTTGCTGTCGCTGCTCTTGGGCTTCATCTCTTCCAGGAACGACGGGGCACGACATCGAATGAGACCACGCTCTTCAGCAGAGGCGGCAGTCATCTCGGCGTTTACAACCTTCACGAGCCACTCGGACGGCGTCCCGTCGTCGTTGATCGCCTGAAAGCGCACGCGGATCTTCTTTGGAGGCAGCAGCTTGAGAATTTGCTTGGGTGAGTCCGTGTCTTCCACCGTGAGGCACGCGTGGCGGATCGCGATCAGCGCGTTGCCCTCGAGGCTGCCAAAGTCCGGATGGATGCTCTCTAGCGTGCGGTCACGGTGCAAAAGCGCGACGACGTGCATTTTCCCGTACTGCCGGCCGCCGTTGAGCGACACGTGGAAAGCCGTGAGCCCGAAGGGCATATTGGGCTGCACACTGCAGCGGATCTCGTTCTGGTTGACGAAAGTTGCGTTGAGCTGCGCCATGGGCATCATCGGCCTCTCGTCATTGTCGTCGTTGTTGTTCTCGTGGGAGGCGCTTAGCTCGCGCTGCGAGAGCTGCACCACGAGGTCGCCCGAGTCCACAAAGCCCTCGCCGAGAATGCGCACCTCAGTCATGCGACCGCTCGTGACGCTGATACAGCAGGGCTCGACGACCGCGAGCGCCATGTCGCGGGACACGTGGTACGCGAGCGACTCGGGCAGCTTCTCCTTGCCGCGGAAGAAGTCGCTGCGGTTGAGCGTCACCTCCACTGTGGCTGCCCCGAAACCCATCATCATGGCGTCGAACTCCACTTCGTACACGCCCACGGACGAGATCTTCCACTTGCCTTCGCGTGTTTGTTCCGAGACTGCGCCCGTGCGCTCCGAGACCTGCTGCACGCGCACAAACACGGGCAGCGACGAGATCTCCATTATGCGGTTGTTGCTGTCAGCCTTCGGATACATGGAGCTCTGATTGGAAAGGCGCAGCAGATTGAGCGTCGCGGTCATGGTCGTCGGTGAGGCCAGCAGCACGTACTGCGGCGTAAGCTTCTGAATCACGATCTGCTGATGGACCACGAGCAACAGCGCGTTCGAGACGACCTCCGAGTCCAGGATCACCTCCACCTGCACGCTCAGCAACAGCGGTGAGCAGAGCACCGCCGCAGACGTCGCCGGAATCTTCGTGACCTGGCTGATGATCCGGATCGCGTCCTGCTGGAACGACGGCAGTACGCATTCGAGCTGCGACTCCATGATGAACTTGCCCGGCACGTCCACCTTGACGACCGCCGCAGCAACAGTAGCTGTAGCTGCGATAGTGGGAACGCCAGATGCAGCAGTAGACGAAGACATTGAAGCAGTGAAGATGTCGGGCGCGAGCAGCCGGAAGCGCACGACGAGCGAGTGCGGTGCCGGGCGGAAGCCCTTGCCGTGGATGAGCAGCCGCGCGCCGCCCGTGACGACGCTGTTGGACGACTCCAGCAGCCGTATGCGCAAGCCCGTGCTCGTCATGCTCTTTCTCTGTCTGTAGCTGTGACTTACGTATCAAGTATTAACGTCGCTCTGTCTACAGTGTCATGAAGCAGCGGCGCGCCGCCGCGTCGGTCACGATGCGGCCTCTCATGAGAGCGGGGCTTGAGTTGCCTTTTTGTTTCTTTGTTTAGTGTGCATTCAGCACTTGCAGAATGTATGGCGATTTATAAGGCTGACATGGAAGCAAAAGTGCGCTTTTGATGCAAGGTTGAAGTGGACACCTCGCCCCATTTTGTGGAGCAATGATGCGGAAGAGCTCTGTCTTATGGTCGATTGTGCATTGTTGATTGAATTCACTGGTTGGAATGACTTGTTGCTGTATGTCGGAAATCGTCGGGACTCTCTCATCTCTTCTCTCTTCTCTCTATCTGCGTCGTGATCGGCGACGTAGAAGAAACAGAGAGCTCGCTCGCGTTCGAACACGCGCACAAAATAACCGTTTAGACGGTTCCGCTGAGCAATCGCTCGACTGCCGCGTGCACGTTGCCTTGTGTTGCCTGCAGCGCGCGCAGGTTCTGTTCGCGGTTTGAGAAGCCCATGTCGTTTAGCTGCGTCAGCTGCGAGGCGTACAGCTCTTCGAGGTTCACGTTGGCTGCTGGCGTCGACGCCGCACCACCAAAGTTGCCGAAGTCGAGAGGAAATCCGCCGAGGCCGCCGAACGCGGCGAATGGGTTTGGAGCAGCAGCGCTATTCGCACCACCCGCACCACCACCGTCTGCTGCTCCACCGAGGTTCATGCCTTCCAAACTGTACAAACATGGCACAGCATTGTGAATCACAGCATAACATCGCAAAGACTGATGCTGTGCTTGCAAAAATCAGCACTTACCCGGGCACGAGTCCGCTCGATCGCAGCTGGTTCATGGCGCTTTGCATCTGCATCATCGCCTGAAGGTTCTGTGGGTTCATCGCCGCGCGCAGGAACTCCGGGTTCTGCATCATCTGGCGCACTTGCGGATTTGCGTTCAGCATTTGGGACATCTGCGGGTTCATCTGCTCCATCTGCGAGAGGAACGTATCCGGGTTGCTCGCAATCTGCTCTAACGCTGGCTGGAACAACGGGTTCTGTAGGATCTGAGTCATCATCTCTGGGTTTAGAGCGCCGCCGCCCATGCCGCCGAGTCCGCCCATGCCACCTCCTGCTGCCCATGGGTTGTTCAGGTTGTTGGCCGCGCTTGGGAATTGCGAGGCAGCTACACAAATAACACAGTCGTACCATAAGCTATCTTGTTCATCAACAAGTCAGAGCAGCGCACTCAATGAGTCCTTACCTGTGGAAGCCCACGGATTCGCTGGAGCAGCACCAGGGGTCGAGCCTGCGGCTGGAGCCGTTTGAGTCGTACTCGCAGCGTTCAAGCCGCCACCAGCAACGCCTGGCATCGTGAACGCCGGCCCGCGAGGAGCAGAGGCGCCGCTTGAAGCAGCGTTCATGAGCGGCTCTTGGACATCCTGGTACATGCGACGCAGCGCGTTAAAGCCTTCCGGGTGACTTTCGATGTTGCGCATCGCAGTGTCTTGGTTGCGCATCATCTCGCGCATCGCCGCTGGGTTGCGCATCGCTTCCATGCTCTGGCGCAGCAGCTCGGGGTCGTTCAAGATGTGGTTCAGTTGCGGGTTGCTCTGCATGAGCTGTTGGATCTGAGGATTGCTCTGCATCATCGAGCGCATAATCTCCGGGTTGTTCATGATGCCCTGCATCATCGGCGAGTCCATCATCTGACGCATCATCTCCGGGTTCTGCATCAGCTGCTGCTGCATCGCAGCCATGTTCTGCATCCCTCCTGCCCCGCCCGCACCAGCTCCAAACATTCCGCCGAAGGGGTTTGCAGCAGCAGTCCCCACGCCGCCAGCAGGATTTCCCGCTGCAGGGAACAACGGGAAACTGAAGGGGTTGGCAGCAGGAGCAGCAGCAGGTGCTGGCGTGGTTGTCGCTGGTGCCGCCGTTGCAGCTGGCGCTTCCGTAGTTGAAGCTGCTGGGCGGGCAGGGCGCGGCGCCGAGCCACGCACGAAAAAGATCGTCTGCTCCGCTTCAATACCTGGCACGCAAGCACACAATAACACACATTAGCTCACTGCATTCCCCCACAAAGCCCCAAGACCATAAACAAACGCACCGTAGCTCGCGAGCGTGAGCTCGTCCTTGAGCACCTTGCCCTTGTAGATGAGGCGCTGCTGGGCCTCGGGCACCTCCGTGGGACCCACGAGCGCCGTCTTGGTGGCCGCGACCGTGGCCTCCAGCTCGATCTCGATCGAGAACTTCTTGCCGGCCGTCGTCTTCACGTGCAGCGTCACCATCTCGTCGTCCTTCTCTGCTTGTCGTCTTCTTCTGTTTCTTTCCTTTGGCTTCGCAGTGTGGGGAATGAAGAACTCACTTGCTTTCACTATCGCCCGTATCGTATCTCGCCGCGTGGTTCAAAGAGCGAGTGATTGTCACCGTGACGTAATAGTGGTTCCTCCTTCTAGGGTACTCTAATCAAACCATCAACAGTACTGCTAATTTGTTTTTGGCGGGAATGACATGACGACGATAAGACTAATCGTGGCTACGAGCAATGGCGGACGAGCAGCAGACCGCAGCAGCAGAGAGCATGGAGGTCGACGCGTCGACTGCGGAATCGATAGTGAGCGACAGCGGCACTGCTTCTGGCGCAGAGGAAGTCGTGATGGACGAGGCGAAGGACGGATCGGCGAGCGACTCGACCGTTGACGCCGTCGAGAGCAAGAAGGCGGTGGCAGCGGACAACAGCAACAAGAAGTGCTCAATCTGCTCCGTGAAGAAGGGGAAGATCTCTGCAGGTACTGCAGTGTACGAGTGTCTACATGCAAGCATTGATGCCTCAAGCTAACGCTTTGGCTGCATACGATGTGTGTTTCTCGGACAGGATGCGTCATCCAGGCTTGCAAGACATGCTGTCTGAGCAAGAACGAAGACTGCATTGCGCACGCGAAGAAGGACCTCATGACGAAGCGTACGTGCATTGCTCTGTATCGTATTCATGTATGCTCTTCAGACTCGCTCCCGTGATTCTAACAACCACTTGCTATCTGTGGATTTCCAGTCTTGACGAGCGAGAAGGCCAAGAAACCCGTGCTCAAGCGCGAATTCAAAGAGACGAACATCATGTGTACGTACTCGCACTTATGCGTGCTATCATTGCTGGTAGCGTGTGCGTTCTGCTGTGTCTATGTATTGACGGGTATTAAATATCAACAGACTACGAGGAGACGGTCGCAATCTTCTGCGTGCGCGACTTTTTCGCGTCCAAGAAGATGAGTCAGGGCATCCTGAACGACCAGGTGCGCTCGCTGCGTGTGAAAGGCACGTACGAGGGCAAACAGCAGAGCAAGAAGGCACGCGTGCGCGATCCCGAGGCCAAGGAGAGGATCGCGTCCGTGCTCTCAAAAGGAGGTGCGCCGTTCTCACCGCGCCACATGACACCAGTTGAATGAAGCTAGTTACTCAGCCGAATGGTGCCTAGCTCGTAGAGCCGATGGCCGCTTCTTTATATAACAGTAAACACACACAGGTTATTACAAAATGTAGACAATTGCCAATACTCATGGGACTCAGCGTGTTATCAATCATTCATCCAGCTCGGGATGTCGGAGCTCTCGGGGCTCGTCACCACTTCTGCTGGCCCATCAGCTGATCCTGCTACCGGTGTTGCTAGTGGTAGTGGTATCTGAGGAGCTACAGCTATCACTTGGGTCGGTGTCTCCGCCTTCTTCCGCTTCTCGAGGAACAGGAGCTCTTCCTGGAGCTGCTTGATGCGGAACTGGTACTCGCGACTGCACTTGCGCGCGCTCTCGACCTCGTCCAGCGCGTCTTTGAGCTTGAGCTGCGAGCTCTCACATGTTTTCTCCAGTGCAGCAATCTTCGCGTTGAGGTGTTTCGCCTGCGCGCTTGTCTGCGTGCGTTGCGCCTTGAGCTCCTCGTTCTCTCTCTTGAGCTGCACGAGCTGCGCACCAAGCTGGTCTTCACTCTTGGTCAGCTCGAGGCGCTTCTTGTCCGCGTCCACTGCCTTCGCACTCGCGTCCTTGATGCTCTGCAGAAATGAGCACACACCGTGCATGTTGGTTGACTTGGATCATAGACAACAAACACAACATTGGTTGGCTGGCATTCAGTACCTTGCTAAGAACCCGGTGCTTGTCCTCGAGAAGCTGCTTCTCGCGGGTAAGGCGCTGGAGCTGGGCTTCGAGACTCGCTCGCGTGCGCTGCTCCTGGTCGAAACTGAACCCGGACTCGGTCAATTTCTACCAAACAACAACAACGACAGCCACAGCAAGCAAGCGAAATGGATCAGGATCCTAGGAACCAGAAGCATAAAAGGGTCCCAAATGAAAAGCCAAGAAGGTTTACCTGTTCAACTTGCTGGCGGAGCTCCAGCTCCACCTGCAGGTTCTCCTCCAGGCGCTGGTTCTTCGCTTCAAGTTGAATGATCTGTTCCAGGCAAGAGATCTCGCTTCAGATCATAAAATCAGGCACTTGCACAAATGAAAACTCACCTGGGCACTGCACTCCTGCTGCTGGTTCAGCGCTGTGACCAGTTTCGACTCCATGGCGTTGCGGTCAGCGTTGCAAGTCTGCACGTCCCTCTTGAGCTTCTCGATTGCGCTCTGCCGCTCAGCGTCGAGTGCTCGGAACCCCAGCTGGTCCTTCTCACGGAGCCGCTTGAGCTCCTGCGCTGCCGCATTTCGCGCCTCGCCTTCCTCTTTGATCTGATTACCAGGTGTCAATGAAGGCAGCATGTCAGCAACCCACTCATTCAGCATCACGAAAGCCGAGCTAACGGCGTACCCGGTCGAATTGGCCCTGCAAGAGCTGCAGCTGCCGCTGGAGGTGCTGGTTCGCGTCCGTGAGCTCGGTCTTCATCTTGGCGTGCTCGGCTTGAAGCTGCTGGATGTGGCCCTCGTAGCTCAACCGTGTCTCATCCAGCGACCTCTACAGCAGAGGAAGTCACACAAAACCCAAGCGCACTTTGACTATTAGAGAAGGGCGACTGGGTGCTCGTGAATGAAGAAGTCAGGAGCTCAGGTCCCACCCACCCACCTGCTGGACTCGGAAGAGCTCGTTCTCGCGCTCTCGCTTCGCGAGCTTCACTGTGAGCATCTCGATCATGTCCTCCTGGATGCGACGCTCGTCATTCTGCAGGAGATGCGACGCCGCTGACGCCTGGTTCGGGTTCGCGTCCTCTCGTCCATTGCGGACTTCCTGTTGAAACACAATTGTGAGTATGAGGCTCACGTCGCTTGCGCATCAAGCTAGAAATCGCCACCACCACACACACGCGCACCGAGACAACGCGCCCGACACGCAGGCCACCACCTCGGCTCTGTTTCTTGTCGAGCAACTTGGCAAGTGGTGTTGCATACTGCTGCGACTGGGTGTGAACATTCACATTTCGCGTCATGACTTCAGGCCAACAAAGTGAAGGCCACTTTCAGGCTTGCAGACATAAACTATTACTGACTGAAGGATGGCATTAGGGCAGTCCTCATGACAACCAGAGAAAATTGATATCTACATATAGAATAGCGTAACGATAGATAGAGCTGAAAGGGATCATGTTAACTAGATTAATGACTGCCTAGCTGCTACTGATTCTGACTGCTACGTTGCTATGAGGCATACACAGACACACAGTGATAGAGATGTCTGCGCACAGACCCGAGAGGCTCACTCGATAACTTTGCAGCGACCGCCTTCCTCACGAGCGAAAGGATCTGCGAGCCAATGGTGAGTCCACGCGCAATGGGTTCTTGTCCCAAGGATTCGGCTTCTACTATCCACGGGTAGAGGATGGCGAGAATTTGACACCTTGGTTGAGACTCCATCGTGGGTCCGTGTACAGAATATGAATGGTAGTGTTGGATGAATTCGAGAGGCTTCAGGTAATGAGATTCCACTGGAGTATCTTCATGCGAGTACGCAATTCAGATGTCCCTATATTTTTGTCGTCATCGCCTTCGTTTGAATGAAATGAAATGAATACAACATGCAAGCACACATAGATACTGGGGAATCCGTCTCAGAGATCTTGGTGATTAAATATGTCGTCATTGATTGTCAAGAGTAGCAAATATTTTTCGTACATCACAGACAGACTCCCCGCATACAAACACGCATCGATACAAACACGCATGTAGACATACAGACATGCACGCTTTGGTTGGTTTGGTCTCATCATACAAATGCCTCGTATACTCTTCACAAGTGAAGTCCAAGAAGCTTAGGAGCACGGCAGAACGCAATGCAGGAAAGCCCTTTTCGTTCTCAGTCTCGTCATCTAAATTTTGAAATCACTTGAGTACCAGTCATGACAATACACGCATGCAAACACGCACACACACAAACGCACTGAACTCACACACTCGACTGGTTATTTGGTGCTGTCTGTAGCCATGGCTGCTGCTGTTGTTCGCCGCTGTCCGTGGTGCTGCTCCTGCATTGCTCGATGCTGCCGTCGGGCTGCTGCGGGCTGACGAGATGGTTGCTGCTGTGCTCGAGAGGCTCGGATTCGATAATGGTCGTCCTGAAGCTCTTCGCCCACATTCGCGAACGGGTGGCCGAAACGACAGCCAAAAGCCAGCCAGCCAACGACAACAGAGCTCTTCGTAAATAGACGCCTCGTAAATATTCGCTAGCAAAAAACGACGTAATTACAGAATTGGCTAGCTGGGCTCTACTATTGGATAAAATGTTTATTATCTGCGCCAATCATTGAATTTTCTTATCCCACGGCGATTGGCTGAAATATGGAAGAACTGAGATGGAGACTTGTAATAAGTCGGAAAAGGTACGCGCAGCCGTTGAAAATGCGAACGCACGCGCGAAAGCGATCGACTTCAAGCTGTCAAGGGCGGGCGGGCCACATAGCGTAGCTCTGTCGCGGTGCCAGCGCTGCTATCTGTGTCTGTGTGCATACGAGTGCGTAAGCGTAAGTGAAGTGCGTGAGTACCGGCATAAGCCCAAGTTGTACCCGTGGGAGCTGCGTACGCCGCCACGATGAGCCAACGAGAGCAGAAGCTCGAGCGCGAGTGCCGGATCCTGAAGAGGTACACTCATTTGCTGCACGAGCAATGGCTACTATGAGCTACGAGACTGTAATATGAACACCGACTGAACTCGTACGTGGTGGTTTGACGTGTGCTGTGTAGCGAGGTCGCTGCACTGGAGGCGCTCGTGGGGCGGTATCAAGACGAGCTCCAGGATGTGGGAGGCGGCCGTGTGCGCTCACGCTCACATTCGCGTGACAATGGTAGCGGCCTTGGCAGTAGAGTCACTCGCGTTGAAGAAACGCTTTATGAGCACCAGCGATTGTATCCGACTGGATGGGAGACGCGGCTGTCAGAGGGTGACAGGCCGTCGATGTGCCGAGCGAATGGGGACGAATGTGCGTTTGACAAGGTACGTAACGCAACCGCGGCAGTGTTCGTCACACAAGAGCTACAAGCTAAATGGGCGCGAGTTTTGTTGTTTGTATAGGTGACTTTGCCTTCAACTGACTGGGAATGGGTCACTGGCTGGTACCACGACGTGAACACACGGACAGACGAGAACGGCTGGAGCTACGCGCGCTCATGGGATCAGCTGGACGACGCCGATCGCTCGCCACACAGGTGGGCACATGAGCGAGAACGGCGATTTCTGGCCTCATTATACTGTCATCATGACTGCGCTTGCTGATGCAAATGTTGACCGTCTGCAGAGAGAAGATGCTGGAGGACCGCGTGCGTCGACGCGTGTGGAAGCGCGAGCGGATGCTGCTGAGCGTCACCGGACTGCCTATGGTGCTGAATCGACAGCTCCAGGAAGAAAGCCGCATGGCCGCCATGGTCAGTTCTGGGGGAAATCTACCTTGCAGCGTGGTTCTTGTGTCTCTTGCTCGTCTCTGAATGCCAACCCGCATGTGTGTGTGGCTAATTACCTTGATGTCATGCAGGAACACGCGAATGAGAAGCTGACACAGCAGGTAATCCGACATTCACCACATATTGCCTTCGCTACGGTATGAACAGAGCTAATCCACTGACACTCAAACGCACTAATGTACGGCTCGTAGCTTCTGCGAGCGAACGAGCGAATTTCCGAGTACGAGGACCGCACACAGCAGTACGAGACGCAGCTGCTACGGCTACAGGACATTGCGCAGCGGCTCTCGGACAACACAGCCACAGCGGGTCGTCATCACGACAGCCGACACGTGTCGTCTGCGGCTGCACGCATAACGCGCTCGCAGTCGCTGGTGATGTCGTCAAAGTTCTCCACGTCATCGAAGAACAACGCGGACGTGCTGAGCCAGACCGAGGCGCTTCTGGACCAGATTCTGTCCGGCCCGGGGCTCGCGAACCTCGACCTCGCGACCACGATCGACGCGCAGGAGCGGCGGTCGATCATGGTCGAGGCATGTCAGTTCGAGCTTCAGAGCGCCGTGAACGAGTTCCACGACCTCGTGGGCAAGTCCACGGCGGTGACGCTCCCAGATGTACAGCGAAAAGACGGAGGAGGCAATAATGGGGAGTCCAGACAATAGTGCAGAGTGGATGGTGCCGTAGTGTGATGCGTAGAGCTATTAATTATTTAACGAGGAAGAGTGCTGTTTGTGTGTACATGAGTAGTGGGCTGCTCGGGGCTTCTATCATTTGTGTGTGGCTGGCAGGCTTGCTTGCTTGATGGCTGTCGTTGCGTGCTTGTCCGTTTAGACGAGGAGCTCGATGAAGACCTTGTCGTGCACGCCCTTGAGCAGCAGCTGGCCCTGGTAGTCGATCTTCTTGAGGCGCTTGGCGGCGCGCAGCGTGCCCATGAGCGCCTCAAAGACATCTTGGCAGCGTTCGTCGTCGAAGAGCGCACCGAAGGTCACGCCAAACTTGGCGCCGTCCTGCGCGCCAATGCGGCGGATCTCCACCACGAGCTGCTCCACTTCCTTCTCCACGTCCATATTACAGGTGGGTGCTTGTGTGCGCAGGTGTGGGGATCGTGCGGGCAGATTCGCGAATGGGACTCGAGTGTTGCAGGGAAGGGCGAAGGCGTGCAGAGGGAGCAGAGCAGAGAGAGCGCGCCTGGGCGTCGCAGTTCCGTCGTCGTCCTGATATCTTCAGCGCTCGCTTGTCCGTTATCGTGTCGTCACGAGCTCCAAAAAAGCGACAAACTAAAACCAAATGATTGTGAGAATATAACACTGTGTGCGGTAGAAAAGCCTCTGTGGTAATATATTTTACACTTTTGTATTGACGTTTGGCTGTACATGTAGTATTTTACATGTTGGATGCTGTTTTTGCATTTTATTATGTAGTGGTGTTTCGATTTTCAGGAGGTCTGAGTTGAAGAAGGAAGATCCACATCCCAAGAGCTCCCTTCCAAGGCGACGAGCAAGACGCAAGACATGACCACTGGCGGCGGCGACGACAGCACGAACCTGACGTGGGAGAAGTTCGAGGAGCTGGCGAAGGTAGCGTTCGTCGCGGATCCGCACGCCGACACGCGCTTCTTCCTCAAGACGCGCGTCACGCCCGCCGCAAAGGCCGCCACGGGACAGAAGAAGCCCAGCAAGAGCGTCGTCAAGATCGTCGCGCGCGTCTCGACGCGCCCGCGCAAGCCAACAGGCGATGCAGATAAGCGTGGCGACCAGAAGGTGACAGCGCAGAGCATTGCATACCAGACGTCGTTGGTGAGCCACCTCTCGCGCCTCACACGCCTTCTGCGCTTCGTGATGCAGGAGGTGCTCGGTCCCATGAAACCCGCGTTTCTCTCTGCTGGTGGTGGTGGTACCATTAGTGCTGGTCAAGCACCACAGCCGCCTTCAGCGGCGCCATCCGACAAGAACAAGAGCAAGAAGAAGAAGAAAGGCGGCAAGAAGTGATGGTGCTCTCGTGTTTGTAGGTACAGTCAGTCCTCAGTACCGACCGACAGCACGCACTGTTCGTGCCTGGAGTGCGTGCTGTTGTTTATAATAAATCGCGCATGTACACGGTCGTGATAATACCGCACGTGTACCCTTCGTTGAACTTGTAGCGCACGACGGGCCGCGCGTCGCCGCCGCCTGGGTTCTTGAGCTCCTCGTCTGCCTTCTTCTCGCCGGCGTCGCGCTTGCGCTTCGCCTCGCGGTGCGCGAACGCGAACGGGTTGCGCTTGCGGATCGCTTCCATCTTCTCCGCCATTTTCTCCTCTGTGTAGCACACAAACAGTACACAGGTCTGTCATAATAAGCCTCACAACCTCACATCGATAGAAATGAGCAGTTGAACGCACGGCTGAGCTCGGGGAGCACGAAGGCGCTGGTCTCTGGCTTGCTACTAGCCGCCACAGCCGCACTCCGCTTGCTGGCGCTGGCCGTCTCGCTGCGCCGCATCTGCTGCAGCTCCACCTCACGCGTGATCATCTTCTTGACGTTGAGCGGCAGCATCGACCGGTACGCGCTGTCGCTCTCGCCACCGCGGAACTCCAGCAGCTCGTGCAGCGGTCTATAGCCAGCCAGTCACTCAGTCACATATTAGTTAATCCGCACAATACACAATACATAACAACAGCTCAATAGATAAAGCAATGCCACGTACGGCTCGAGAGTGTAGTCCTCGCTGCCGTCGGGCAGGAACTTGGGGCGGAACGACAAGCCCAGCGCCGACATGAGTTCGATGAGCCGCTGGATCATCGCCTTCTCGTCCGCGGTCTGCAGCGCCGGGTTGAGTCTGCGGATGTTGGGCGAGAGCGTGGCCACGAGCCAGGGCACGACGTCCACGGCGAGCACGCCCGCGCTCACGCGCAGACTTTGGTGCAGCTGCGAGTTCTCCACGAGTGCCTGCAGGATGTTGGCGGCCTTCTCGGCGCGCTGCTGCGCCGCAAAGTGCGCGCGCGGGTACTCGACGCGCCGGCGCGAGCTCGTGCAGCACGCCTTGTGCACGGCCAGTGCCGCGAAGGGGATGTAGGCCAGGAACACGAACTGCTGCTCCGTGCGCGCGTGCGTGTCCCAGGCGTCGGCCACGCCCAGCCACTCGAAGGCGTCGCAGATCTTGCTCATGGTCGGGTCGTTAAAGATCATCTTGGGTAGGTTCTCGTCCAGGCTGTTGAGCAGCAGCGGGTAGTTGCCCATCGAGTGCGCGGCCTCCTCGATCTCGCTGAACGCCCCTGAGCCATTGCTGTTCTTGCTATCACCCGAAGTGGCCTTGGCCGACGCCTTGGACTTGGGCTGGTAGAAGACCATGTCCATGGCGTCGTACACGCCGCTGGACTGGTCCTTCTGGCCCACGAGCCCGCTCGCGATGGCCGTGATGCTGTTCTTGGACTGCGCAGTGCTGTGGAACTGCAGCGCATTAAGACAATAGCGGATGTCGTTGCCGCCGCTGGACGCGAGCGTCGAGAGTGCCCCCGTGGACGTCTTGAGCCCCTCGTGCTTGCAGATGAACTTGAGACGCCCCACTAGGCGCTGCGCGTTGGGTGTGTCCAGTACGAAAATCTTGGCGAGCTTGCGCAGCGGTCGCAGCACGGCCGCGTACTGGTCGTTGCAGATACAGATCAGGGGCCGCATGAGCGGATGTTGGTTGTTGTTCGTGCGTTTGGCGCCGGCCTTTAGATTCTTCTTGAGCTGCAGCGGCGCCGCGATGATCTCCTGGATGGATGCGATCGCGCTCTTGCCGTCGCCGCCGTTCATGGCGCCGTCGATCTCGTCCAGGATGAGGCAGTTGGGCTTGCGCTCGCCGAAGATCGACTGCATCTCCATGGCGCTGATGAGCTATTGGCAGTGCATGGACAAAGTGAGTGTGGTTAATGAGTCACTACCACAGAGAGCTAGACAGCATAAGCAATACCTTGTTCTTGAGGACGCCGGCCGTGCGGTCGTCGCTCGCGTTCACCTCGATCGGGTTGTAGCCGGCGTGGCGCGCGACGATGTTGGCTAGCGTTGTCTTGCCGGCGCCAGGCGGGCCGCAGATGAGAATGATCTTCTGGAACGGCCGCGGGTCCTCGTCCTCCATAGTGGACTCGTTCCCATTGTTGTCGAAGCGTGACTTGGCGCCATTGCCATTGCCGTCGAACGACTGGTTCTGTTGTTTAAAGCCCGAGGGCTTTGAGGCGCTGTTGCTGGCATCGAGAGTCGTCTTCTTGTCGGGAAAGACAAAGCGGTCCCACCGCTTGAGCCACAACAGCACCTCGCGGTTCGTGCGCTCGTCGCTCAGCAGGTCGATGAAGCGCTTGGGCTTGTACTTGTCGAGCCACAGGACGTTCGCCTTCTGCGGCTCCTGTCTGCGCAGCACAGACAAGTCCTCCAGGGGTGACTCTGCCTCTTTCGCCATCGTTGCCTCGATTTGGCGCTATGCACACAATCACATCATAGGCATTAGCAATATGAACATGCAGGACACAACAGGACACGCCACTCACGCGCTCGATGTTCTCCATCATCTCCTGGATCGGGACGAGTGAGAGCGAGCTGACCACGCTCGATGCCGTCCGCGCTGCGCTCTCTCCATGCAGCACGGCCTTCTTGCGCAGGAACATGCGCTGGCCTCCGTTGAGCACGACCGGGAGCGAGTCGACATCGATGGGTGGGCGGCTGAGCAGGAAGCTCGCAGTCGTGCTGTCGAGTGTCACCGCCTTCTGCTTGCTCGCGACACAGTCGTCATTCAGCTCGGTTTCTGGCTCGGCAGCGTCTAGACCGTCGTCGTCATCTTCGCCCATGAGCGTCGCGCAGCGCTCCAGCACCTGGTTCAGCCGGTCCTGCGCGCGCGCGATCTTGGCGTCGAACGCGTTCTCGGTCTCCTGTTGCTGCTCCATGCGCGCATCGCCATCGGCATCTCGATACGCATTCGTTGGAGCTACAGCACTGCTGCTCGAGACGGCGGCGCTCTTGCTCGTGATCCTCGCGGCCTCCACTGCCTCCATCGCGCGCATCTCGTCCTCGGCGGCCTCCATTTCGTGCGCGTGCATGACCTCCCACTCGTCCATCTCCTGCTCATACGCGTAGATATCATCGTCCATGTTGACCTTTGTGCCGACAGCCGTATCAGCTTCCTCCCCTTCGCGCGCACACACACACGAGCGACGCGAGGTGTCGTCGTCGAGTCAATTTGCGCTTTTGTGCGCATTTGAAGGTGGAGTTAAAAAAATGCTTTCTTTCACGTCTTAAAGGCAGAACGACCTACAAAAACACATTTTTAAATAGGCTAGTATTGGGGGAACGTTCCCATACAAAAATGATAGCAAGGGGCTAAATCATGGCTAGTCCTTAAAATAGAGACCTTCACACAAACGGACAAGCCATAATTTCGCCCTTTTTTAAAATCATTTTTGAATGAGGATTTACTCCCAATACTAGCCTCTTCAAAAATGTATTTTTTATTAAGGAAATCAAATTTCCTACAGAAAACACTTTGTTCAAAGCGCGCGAATACTTTTGATTGGTCCATTTTATCTTTTTTGGTTTCGTAAGAATACAGAAACCATAGGACATATAGGACAAACTTTCTGATTGAGGACACTGGCGTTCTTGAAAAGCACAATGGACAGCAAGTCCTTCGTAGCAAGTTCACGGTCCGATGTCGTCATGGAGCGCGGATGAAGACAGTAAAGCTGCAGAAGTAAAAATGCAGGCTTACAACATAGGGCATCAATATCTCTTGAATGCTAGGAAGGATCTCCTAGTACTATATCAACAAAATTCGTCCCGCCTACATCCAAAGTGGAAGGACTCATCGGAGCATCGAGAGTTTTGTGATACGTTCTTCGCCCTCACCAAGTCAACACTCCAGCCAAAAAATGTGAGCTGCTGCGCGGAGAACCGACCAAATGTCCCCAGGTGTGGCTCGACATCTGGAAGCATCAAATTGTTCGGTGCTGGATGAACAGCGTGGTACAATTCGGCCTTGAAGCCACATCTAGAGTTGAAGGATACCACGCGGCGTTAAAGCACTGGTTGTGCTCGTTTAGAAATGACCTTCTTACACTTCACCGTCGCATGCCGCACTGGTGGAGACAGATCATACAGTTGCACAGGGACACATTCGCCGACACTCATGCCATGATGCTGTCGTCTTTGCGTGGAACGCTGTATGCCTGAAGTTGTGAAAGTGATCCATAACTACGCGCTCACAGAATGTGTGAAGAACTTGGCGCGCGTCTGACCGGTGGCTTGTAGTGTGCTATACAGCCGCACTGTAAGGATGCATGATTACAGGACCTTCACTCTTGGAGTGCGGGCCGTCATCATTTATACTCTCTCCCTTCTTACATACATTCTAGGATAGCAAAAGAAAACAAGTAGCGTGAACCACACGCACGCAAGGCACGTGCGACAAGTTGAAGATTCCTATTAGATAGAAAATAAATCAGAAAGAAATCAGAAAAAATCCAGTGGGGTAAAGGCACGACAGGATCTGTGTCTTGCGACATAGATACGCGTGTCTGTGTCCTACGCCCATGTCCAACCCACAGGGCGTCCCTCTTGGACAAGAAACAACGAGTAGGAAGGCAGGCAGAAACAGACAGACTCACACACTCACTTCTCATTTTACCTCAATACCAACAACCGCCTTCCACTCCAGCTCCTCGTCTCGCCTCTTCACCTCTCTCCGCACACGACCGTGGTCCTCGCCACCCAACGCTTCCTCGCTCTACGCCAGACCAGCGCTCATCTCGCTCGGTCCTTCGGCTGCGCTGTGCCAGGTCGTTACACGCACGACTGGGTTTCCCTACTCACTTCACACTCTACGACTCAATCAACAATCGCTGCAGCCGCCGACTTCCATGCGGATTAACGGATGACTAGACCACAAGCGTGTTTACAAATTAGGCACGAAGGACTGCCAGCCTTTGGTAGCAGCAAGCTCACAAGTCATATTAAAGCTGTTTGTACTGGTATTTCCAACCCTCTATGAGCATATTTGAGTAAAATCTATGTCATTGCGTAAAAGCGGGGTATAAAGCAAGTCGATACAGTTAGAACTAAAAATTCTGTCTCCATGCTCCAGCTATGCAAATTCAGGGTATGCTCGCATAGAGAACTTTCTACTCTAATGATTGTGCGAACTTGTAGAAATTTTAATTGATACTACTCTCCCATTTTAGAATGAACACCTTTTCTGATGTGTACCACACCACTTATTTGATTGGTAAAACTTTTACCGCGTTTAGGGGTTTACGCGTGTGCCAAATTCGGTTAAAACCTTGCGCTGCACGCGTCAAATCATCAAAGGAGACAGAGACTCTCAGCCACTCAAACTGGTGTTGGCTCTTCCAAACCAGCGCAATACCTGCGCTCACTTTGTTTTCTGCTTTCTGCAATGACGCGTGGGCCGAAGGCCAAGAACATCACCCCAGCGACGCGCATGGCGGTGGTGCTCCTCCTGAGAGGCTGTGTGACGGGCGCGTCGTTGCCTGAAACTACCAGCGCCGCGATGACGAAGTTCGGCATCGAACGGACAAGCGTGTGGTGAATTTGGTGTGCTCCCCTCCAGCCCGACGTCCTCATCGCTTCCCATCCGTCCAGAAACCACACCACGAAGCGCACGCTCGATGACGTTGCCAAGACCATCGAGGCAGTCGCGCTGAGCGAGCGGCAGACGCTTCGAGCACTGTCCACTGCTACGGAAATACCACTGGCAACGCTTGCTCGCTACCTGGCGTCGAGTATGTTCCGGCGGTACATCTACCGCGCGAAGCCGACATTGACCGCTGAACGCAAGAAGAAGAGACTCGCGTTCGCTTTGAGTCATGTGCAGCGGCCATTAGATGAATACTCCTTCATTTGATATTTTGCGCAATGTAGCCATATTAATGATAGCATGAATTGATTGATTTAAACAGGAAGTGCATCATGCTTTTTAAGTCAATGTACGATGTCGTCCACGTTGACGAGAAATGGTTCAACCTTTACAAGACATCGACTCGCTTCTACTTGAGTCCAAATGAGCCACTAGTGTATCGATCGACACCAAACAAACGGTACATTGGGAAGGTGATGTTCTTGGCTGCGATCGCGCACTCTCGCTACGACCACCATTTGAAGCGCCATTTTAATGGCAAAATTGGAATTTGGCCAATCATCAAGATCGCTTCTGCCAATAGAAGCCCAGCTAATCGTCTGGCGGGTACGCCGGTCGTCCAGAACGTTACCATGACTCGAGAAGTATATCCGCATGCTTAAAGAGAAGGTTTTCCAGCGATCAAGATGCATTTCTCAGGTATGCGTCCATTGTTGTAATAGCAATATTTTGCGAGCTCATTTTTGTAAATATTGTGTGTCTAAAGGGCGAAAGAATCGAGTCATCAATGTGCAACAGGACAATGCAAGTCCTCATATTGCTGAAGACGACGCCTGGAAGATTTGAACGTTCTTGATCTCGGTCTTTTTAACACCTTGTAACCTCTACAGTATCAACGGGAGTCACGCACGACTGAAGCACTAATCGATGCCGTCAAGGGTGCATTCGACAGCATCCCTATCGACACAATCGACAGGACATTTCTTACGCTCCAGAGGGTGATGGAGAGTGTTTTTGTGCAAGAGGGAGACAACGAGTTTCCCATTCCGCACAGTAGAAAGCATTTTAGGCGTGGCGTCCTTCCGTCTTTGCTGTCTGTCTCTGCTGACGTTGCTCTCAAAGGGATTCACACACTTAAAAGCATGGGTAATTGAAGGGCTTGCTTACAATAAATCTGACTATTAAATCGTGGTTCATTCCTATTGGCCAAAATAATCCTCTTATTTAACTTTTTTGTGCAACATATCTGTTTAACATGGTAAAAACCTCAAATCTTTTACCGCTCATTTTGTAGCTTTTAGAATGCAATTCTATGTTTTTTACTGGTATGATGACCCTTTGGTTCTATTATTCTGGCTGGAAATAGCTGGAATTTGATTGCAACTTTTTTCGTCTCACGACGTAAAAAACCTTAAAACCTCTCAAATGCGATTGGAGAGTTCGCTTGTTATCTTTGTTGCTTCTTGAGTTAAAGCAACAATAAAAATAGCGTCGCATACAGCGATCGACGCGGATTTCAGGCATGTTTTCAGATCGCCAATCCTCTTCATGGTTAAGAAAATCGAGAGCAAGACATTGGCTGTTCATTCTTAAATGGAACAGAGTAGTATACCTCTAACTGCATGATTGATGAATATCCTACCTTCCCGTCAACCGCACGACACCGATACTACGTATACGGACAGGCAAGCGCGCCAATAGTCCGCGACCAGTTCTTGATGGTTAAGAGAATATCATTTTGTCTGATGTCCACATGAGTTATCTACATGACATATGCAATTTTCATCCAATCAAAATGCAATCAATTAAATCGTTGTCTTCACTACAAATTATCGAAGAAAAGTAAAAATTAAGAATGTAAAGAAACTCAAACATCAGTAACGGGAAGTGTCTTCACCCAGCTACTGTGCACTGTATCGACAGAAAATTCTTCCTACATCTTGATTGTACGCATGATCATTGTCTTGCGCTTCCGCGCTGCATTTGCATTTACCGCACGCTCTTCGACGAGCCACTCCGCCCACATCATCTGTTTGAGGGCTCCATAACACCAACGTCCAGTGGTTGACACCAAGAAGTTGAGTTAAGGGGGCAGGGCGTGAAGCTTAGAAAAGAGCTCGCCGGCCACAATCTCGACTCGGACGAGACGTGCGTCTCGAGGTTGTCCAGCAGTAGCACGCTCGGTCCCTCGATCTCAGGCTTGACGACGAGGTGAAGGTATTCATGCCAAACCCGAGCGTCCATCCACGCGTGCTCTTGGGTCATGTAGTAGTGACCTGAACAAAGTTAACAAATGCTAGCTTGAATTTCATACATTGATTCATAAAATATTGTAAACACACCTTTGGAATAAGTTGGAATTTCCTCTCGGCGAATTGAGCCGTTCTCGAATCCTTTCAGAATGAATAATATTGACAACTTCCTCCCTAATTGACATTACACATCCACAACAATAAAATAGTTAGTTCGTCAAACAACATCATTGAGTCACATACCATGAAATTTTTACTGTCGGCTCGCACTCCAAGAACTGCAGTCAAGCGCGCACTGTGCTTGTGAAGGTTTGCCACCTTCGACGAACCTCCTTGGAGCGCAAGAATCCTCGACGGGGGCAATTCATAGTTGACCCCGTCTCATCAATGTTGATGATGTCACTCAATTGGTGGGCCTCGCATTTGGTCCGTGTGAGGAAGTGTGTATTGATCTGTGTGTGTTGACTTGGTATTGCGATTGCATATCCTGGGAAGAGTGTTTGCATCTGTGTGCGTGAGTTTGGTTCTCAACATAACCAAAGTCTCACTTACGTTCACGTAGTAGTATTGGAATCACAACCGATAAGCTACAGAGCGTATTCCATATTGAAGAAAAGAGTCTCCTAGCGAATATCCGAAGAGGAGGTCGAGTTGGTCCCTGCGTGAGGAATTCCTAGAACAAACCCAAAGAAAAGATCTAAAAGACATGGCAAGGGGCGGACTACGGTTCCCCGTCCGATACGATCCCAGGCAACGAACCTGATGTGACGCGCTTCGCAAGAAGACCGGTCTTGAGAGAAATCCCAATTGACCACCCGGTCCTAGGAGTGACATCCTAGTTGACCCCCCAGTCCCGGAGTGAAGCCCGGTCGACTTTGTTCGTTTATATATTTTGTTTGTTTGAAATGTTTGGAATTGAATTGAAGAAACCCTAAAAAGTGTGGAGTGTTTACCTATCTGAGAGTGAGAGTGCCATCTTCTGAGAAGCTCCCAGGATTGCATAGGTATTACCCCGGTCTAAAAGAACGTCAATTGGGGAAACACAGTGTGAACAAAAGATACTGACCGAAGCTCAGAGAGTCCTTCCCCGGATCCTCAGAGCTAAATTTGTCGCTCGTGTACCAGGAGTAAAAAAGCGACCCACCTTATCACATGCACGTAACTGTCAGTCACTGGAGAGTCGGAGTCCGAAACGCCTTCTTCCACCCCCTGAGAGGCCGCTAAGTAGAGCAAGTTGCTTTCTTCAAGGTTGTCCTCATCTTGAGCCCGCTGTTCGAGCCGGGCGACGACTGCTTAGGTGTTCATGTTGAAACGGAAAGTGAAAATTGCAAGGAGTCCAAGCGACCACCGAGGAAAGCAAAAGGCCTTTTGTATTTTAAATGGTTGATATGCGTTATGCGACTATTGGCTGTGATCAACTGACTGCAAAAGCAGACGTCCACTATTTGGCTGGTAGAGACCGTCTTTATTTGATGGGTGAGTTCATCAGTTAGCATCATTTGAAAGTCAAATAATGAAGATCTCTGGTTGGTTGCTCAGTCTGTGATCAACATCTTTCTCTCTTATCAGATATTCAGTCAAAAACTATTTATTCTGTTAAAAATCCTGCTTATCTCGATATGTGAGTGGTTACTTTGACTCTGATTTAGTAGTCTAATGCGTGTGAAGGTACACGCACAAAGAAGCGTTGCTCAGCCCTCTTTTTTCATCCTTGATTGCATTTCGTCTGCAGTTCATGTTGTCGTGACAACGACGCTTGTATTGCATGATTTGGTTTACAATACTACTGCTACGCATGTGCAGAAGAGGAAAAATTGGAAGAATTTTAGATAAGAGGAAGGGTAACATCGTCCTTTATCCACATTTTTGTCCCTTTTAAGCGACAGCAAAATATTTCAAAATTTCAACTAGGAAGTGTATCAAATCATTATGGGAGTTTTTGCCGATTCTCAAATACGCTTAAAAGGGACGTAATTTTCTGATAAAATAGGAAAAATCTGATAAAGAGGAAAATTACCTTTCACTCATTTCGTTTAAGTTGTGTATTATGGATCATTTTCTTTACAGAGAAATTATCTCTTCATTTGTCTCATTTATGTGTCGTATTATGGATCATTTTTTGGATTTTCTTATGTGAATTAACCTTTCAAACGCCCGGCAAAACATTGTAAAGTGATTCGATACAAGTTCTATTTAAAATTCTGGGATGTTGCTGTCGCTTAAAAGAGCTTATCATGTCCCGAACTGGAGAGTATCGTTACGCGGGACGCACTTTCTGGACCACCGCAAACTCCTCGTTGACGTGAACCACATCAGCACTAAGTTCTGGATAACCAACCGATTTCAAAAGGATATTCTACTAAGCAGTGCAAATGGCACACCAAATGCGCTATTTAATAAATCTGTTTGCAAGGGTATTTAATCTCACATCCTCCCTGTTGAACTGCAAGCACACGTCTTTCGTGACTGACTGTGAGGCAAATAACCACCGCCGAAGAACGAGCTCATCAGACCAGAACAGCACCAGCGCCCCCTCCACCTCTCTCACCATCACCATGAGCCTGAGCGTCGTGAGCAAGAAGACCGCACAGACCGCCGTGGGCCGCGTGGCCGCGCGCGCCATGGCCACCTCCTCCTCGGCGTCCTACACGGAGCGCCAGGCCGCACTTGGCCGCCCGATGTCGCCAAGCGTGACCATCTACGCGTTCCCGATCACGGCCATCTCGTCG